>JAVIAB010000059.1:17564883-17812163 GCA_032433765.1 Megaustenia siamemsis | reverse complement strand
ATGTGCAGATCAGAATGATGAGATTTGTTGCACACAGATAGATACAGTCCGAAGTCAGTTTTGACTTTAAGAGTTATGTCTTTAGCAGTTCTATAACTATCCGCCCAGTTTATTGGTTTCTCGGAGTTTTGTAACCTGAAACTATTAAACTGGAACCATGTGGAACTGGAGGTCGTGTTAGATCCTGATCGACCGTTTCCATGTTGACTCAGCTTAAATGGGTAGGATTTTTTTTTTTTTGTAGGAAGTAAAGTGCCACGGGCATAGTACCGACCACATTGCCCCAAACATCGTGTGCTGAAGGTCTATAAAAATTATGGTCACTAACACCATATTCCCTGTACGTCACTTGGCGAGACGGGGCTCTTTACGTTATTTTTTTTTTTAACAATGTCGTACTAACCAATAATAGATCGCGGACGTGAGGTACTGGCTTCTGCCATTAGTCGACTCATCGTAGTGGAGACGTGGATAGACGCGGCCAATCAGAAGGGGAGACGATAAAGTTGTTCTGGTAAGAGAATTTAGAGGAAGTTAGGAGATTCGAACCACTTTCGCACTCACACTTATAGCAGAGGGACTGAGGTGTCTAGATTCAAATTCATTGATCATGTTAGCTTCTCTTTCGACAGAACAGCGTCCGACACTGGTCGTTCGACCGCCTTGAGACGTGTCGTAGTTCGCGTTCTGGATAAATTAGTTCTAAGACACACTTGTGTTGACAAATAGTCTACTGATACATTTTTAACGAGAATATTGATATTTTGCCATGAGCAGCGCTTAGCTTGCTCGATTGACGCCCTTTCATAGAATAATTCCTGTCGTGGATTACAACTTTTGTCAGTGCTCGAGAATGTAATTTGAACTAGACAGAGAATCTGAAAGTGATCGCCTGTCGAGTCCTTGTCCAAATCACAAATTGAATGACAACGATTAAGACAACGACAAGACAAAATGTAAAGAGAGAAACAAAAATGGCGATCGTCAACGGCAGAATGAAATCGTTGTTTGTGAGTATCAAAGCTCGCCAGAGATATCCCTCTATGATGTTAATGATCCTGCCTGCCTTCTTGATTCTCCTCTTATATTGATATTTCAATTCCCCCCACCCCCCACCCCCGACCTGCCTGCCTTGATATGCTTGTATGTATCTAACATGTCTGCCTTGATATGCTTGTATGTATCTAACATGTCTGCCTTGATATGCTTGTATGTATCTAACATGTCTGTCTTGATATGCTTGTATGTATCTAACATGTCTGTCTTGATATGCTTGTATGTATCTAACATGTCTGGCTTGATATGCTTGTAGGTATCTAACATGTCTGTCTTCATATGCTTATATGTATCTAACATGTCTGTCTTGATATGCTTGTATGTATCTAACATGTCTGCCTTGATGTCTGATGCTGCTGCCGGTGTTGTCGCCTTCCTTTGCTGTTACGTCAAAGTCGTCCACCACGTCACCACGGAAACATTGTTCTAAGCTCTTGTCTTAATATTCCAGAGGAACAATGCTGCTGAAAGGTCAGGCTCCTAGATATTTTTCTGATTATAGTTTCTGATTAAGTCAATGTTAACGTGGCTCTGTCATAACATACTTCTACAACATTAAGGCCTAGTGCATGTCTTTATGTTATATACGGCACTTTACTTTCGAATGTCGCATAAGGTTACTGCGTGCGGAGTCGAATCTCCATGCAGTAACCATGTAACATGTATGTATGTATGTATGTGTGCATGCATGTATGTATGTATTGTGTATGTATGTATGTATGTACGTGCGTGTTAGTGTTTGCGTTGTACTCACCTTCAGCTCTACAATGGGCGACTATCGTGCACCACAAGAACAGAATTGCAGATACTGTCTTAGACGAACTCATTGCTGCTGTTATAGAACCAGCATTAACATTTGAGAGTATGTGCCCAACTTTATACCCGCGAGCTGTATAACATAAAGTTGTATCGATCTGCCGGTGCTATGTAACATACTGATGTATATCTCAAATTGAAAATAAACGTTAGGGTTATCAGAACTGATGGTACTTCAGCTGATAATATATCTGGAGGGTTATCATAAATGATTATGCTCCAGCTGGTAATATATCTGGAGGGTTATCAGAACTGATGGTGATTCTGCTGGTAATATACCTGGAGGGTTATCAGAACTGATGGTGCTTCAGCTGGTAATATATCTCGAGGGTTATCAGAACTGATGGTGCTTCAGCTGGTAATACATCTGGAGGGTTATTTGGCCTGGTCTGTTCAAGAGTTTCTTCAAAGTGTTCCTTTCTTATTGTATTTTCTAGTTGTCGGATAACTTGGTAATTGTTGGATAATGTGACTGCTAGTGTATCTTTAATTCCTTGTTCTTTAAGAAATCCTACATTGAAATACTGTCTACCCTTATGTGTTGTAGTATATATTTTCAGTTTAAGTTTGGCTGGCTGAAGATGATGTTCTGAAGCAACATCTGTTCCGCTATATATTTTACATCATATAAGGATGATTTAAACTATGTATTAATACATATGTGGTCATTTTAATTCTCTGTTCTATAATCTGGTCACACCCATGCAGCTTTATGTATTCTTTTATGCTGGGATGTTGTTCTCCATAGGCTCATTTGATTAAGAGCACAGAAGTTCGCGAATATCTCTCCATTCTCATTGATTTCTCTAAGCCCATGGTTTCCCATGATCTTCGAACCTCTGTTGTCCGATCCTACTTTCGCGCCAAGATCTCCCATCAAGATCATAATATATTTAGCTTATCTCCCATCTATCTGACGTTGTAACTATTTATAGAATTCATCTTTAACTAAATTTTCCTTATCATTGGTTGATGCGTAGCATTGGATAATGTGTAATTTTACTTTGTTTTTTGTTGTTTTAAATGTTGCTTTTAATAGTCTTGGCCCAACTGTTTCCCATTATGTCAGTGCTTTCTGTGATTCCCTTGATAACATTATAGCTACTCCTTCACTATGTTGTGACCCAGGTTCCTGGTGTCCTGATGATAAAATCATATCTCCTGTGTTTAGTTTTACCTTTCTGTTCCTAACTATCTTTTCTCGCACATTCCTAGAATATATATTTTGTAGTTTGCCATTTCTGCTGCTACTTCTGCAGATTTTCCTTGTTTATTTAGAGTATGTACATTCCAGGTACCAATGCTCGACGATTTCCTGGTAGACAAAAGGTGAGTCGGCGACCTAGACTCCTTGCAGCTTTCTCGGATTGCGTCATACATCTATTATCTTTCCTGGATGGCGGATTTACTTTTTTTTTTCTTTGACTTGTTCATGTTTGTGAAGTTTTTGCGGATACATTTTTTACAGCGCAGGATAGCAGGTCCCATGCCCAACCCTGTTTAGTCACCTCTTACGGCCATGCCTTGCAGGTAGCAGAGCAACAATTCATTACTCCTCTTTCGAGCACCCTGCAGAGCACGGACGAACATACAATACGAGACTTATTTTATCTGATATTCAGCTTTCTGTTGCAGCAGATCAGAATCTAGCTGCATGAGTACGTTGTGTATTATGAGCGGTTTGAATAATTTGTTGCAGTATTAATAATCCTGATGTTTACATGTCCATTCTCCATATTTGAACAATACCATATCTATTAAATGCAGGTTCGCTACATGTTCTTATATTTGTAATGTATGTTTAATGTCTGGTGATTATATTGTTTTCTTTGCGATGGCGTCTGTTATTGTTGATTACTATTTTATTTGTTTTACATTCCTGATTCGTAGATACGATTTTACAATATTTGCATGTTAGACACATTCTAGTAAGGCTGTTCACATGAAATGAAGACGTAACTAAATGTGAGTTTAACAAATACAACCGAAGCACACTGCAGCAAAATGAATATGAAGAAATTATTAACCTGTATCAATCAACTAGCAATATAATGCAATGTCTGCAATCGCTTTCCAATCATTAATAGCAATAATGGCAATTAAGTTTTGAAAAGAGAATATTATCCTCAGGTATTGCTGCACTTGAACTCCCTTCCCTCTTTCCATTAAGTTACAGAACAATAACGCAATTTAATTCAGTATTACAAGACTATGCAAACAACAGCATCAGCATCATAATTGTAAATGAAGGTATTCGGAGGGGAAGGCCCGTGTCAGTATTCGGGCATCATAGTTCACTCCTTGAGCTAAGATCAGTAAGCCACGACTATCTATGCCCCCCTCATTGTGATGACCCTAGAAACAGACAAAACAAGACTAGCTTGAAAGTGGGTGTAGTATTTCGTTCTCGTCACCATTTTTGACTCAATGGCAACCAATACATTTTGTGCGTGATGTTTGTTGTTGACTCTTTGAAGAAGGAAAAGTATATGATTCTTGATTACGGTAATGATTGTAAGACGCCTGATGGTTTGAAATCTTATAGCACAAACATGTGATAGTCTTCAGACATTGTATGATCATGAGAATGACATTATAGAACAAGGGGTAGAGAAGGTTCTACTACAGACCACATCATCATCATCATCATCATCAAAACCGGGCCTTCTTGCGAAGGTGATAATGTCTCTCACAACTTTCGATCTCGACAGTTCTTAATATATCTGTTGTTGACATTCTGCCAAGCCATTTTCTTAAGCTGTCTGTTATTTTCTCTCTGTGCTTCCCTCTATTTCTTCGTCCCTCAATTTTTCCAGCTGTTACAATATATTCCAGTTGTTCTATTCTCATTACATGGCCAAAAATGATGATTGTTTCTTCCTAATATTGGAAATTAGCTCTCTTTTTTGCTTTGACCTCTCTCAGAACATCTTCATTACTCTTCTTATCTGTCCATGGTATTCTGAACATTCTTCTGTAAAACCACATTTCTACAGACTACAGTGATTTTCTTGTCTGTTGTCCTATTGTCCATGATTCACATCCATATGTTAAGACTGGCTCTACATAACATTTTAAAACTCTTTTTATTGTTTCTATTGTCAAAAATGGAATGCACAGTATCTTCCTCATTTTTTTGGAAAGCTGCTTTTGCCTGAGCCAATCTGCATCTCACCTCTTTTGTACATCTTCCGTCTGAGGTTAACAAAGTTCCATAATATTTAAATTCATTTACCTGTTTTAATATTGTTCCACTTGTCTTTATTTTGCACTGAGGTGATGTCTTTTTCTTTGTTGTTTCCATTACTTCTGTCTTTTTGCTATTCAGGCTGAGTCCTTTATTTTTGCTTTCTTTCACTGTAATAACCAACATTTCTTGTAACTCATTTTCACTCTCAGCGCTTAATGCTGTATCATCAACAGAATTGAAAATGTAAATAGTGAAAAGTTTCTGAAGAAACAGAAATTATGAAAAGAAATGGTCGTGATTATAAAATTGACTAAATGGAGATGTTATATTAAATTAGGAAACCAAGAAGCCGCTATGGCATTATGCAAATATGTCTGTTTTAGTGACATATATTCAAAAAAGTAAAAGTGAGAGACTTTTAGATAAAATTACACACACACACAACATAAAATTATGGATTCTTGAGTGTCAGTTGTGAAAGTTTTATACGCAAAGACCAAGGATAATACGTTTTAAGACAAATGGCAGTGAGGGAGAAATTATTTAAACAACATCCTGATATATTGTATAACAACATCAAATAGTTTATATTAATTGAAAATAAATCATGAACAGAACACTTTTTTACCAACCAGTTCAACTATTTACAATCCTCCCGACATTACCGCCTCGAATTAAATAAGGATCAATCACAAAACTTCTTCTACTTCTTTCCTTCTTCATTTGCCTTTCAGTGTCGAGGGAAATATAATAATACTATCATCACAGAACTCGCGATGCAAATATGAAATTAATGAACAGTAATACAAAAAAACATATGTATATTTAGTTAACCTGTGTAGACTTGTTTATGTTAGTTTTGTCATTGCGACTCACATTTATCAAAGGTACTCTGATGACTCTTATCTCAACCTTCACTTTGCTCAAATGACTAATGTGGCCTGCAGTAACGCATTATGTTGGATTACCTAATCTTTATCTTTAATGGACGGTATTTAATTTAATTATGATTACTGGTTATTTACTTATGATCACTGGTTATATAATTATGATCACTAGTTATTTAATTATGACCACTGGTTATTTCATTATGATCACTGGTTGTTTAATTATGATCACTGGTTATTTAATTATGATCACTGGTTGTTTAATTATGATCACTGGTTATTTAATTATAATCACTGGTTGCTTAATTATGAACACTGGTTATATAATTATGATCACTGATTATATAATTATGATCATTGGTTATTTAATTATGATCACTGGTTATATAATTATGATCACTGGTTATTTAATTATGATCACTGGTTGTTTAAATATGATCACTGGTTATTTAATTATGATCACTGGTTATTTAATTATGATCACTGGTTATTTAATTATGATCACTGGTTATTTAACCAAAATAGTAGACATGGAATAGTTTGTGTAATGAATGGTTTACAGTTTTTTTTGTAGTTTTTAGAGTTGGAGAACAGTACTCTTGTGTAAGCTGCTATTGTGATGATTAAAACTTGCTGTTAGAAAGAGCTGTTTATTATGTAGGATGTCTTTATTATTCAACACAGGAAGACTAGCACACACAGCATTTTTTATTGTGCATTTTTTTTAGGTTTTGTTTTTGTCGAACAGCTTCTATAGTGTCTAATTCTACCAATGTCTGGCAAACACACACGGCCACAGAATGAACAAGTCAGGCCCACTGATCCACAGGGGTTCCACCCTTTTTTCATGAGTCGTTTCTCTTCTACGTTCTGCCTTAGCACAGTCTCAAATGATGTTATTACCATTCCTTATACATGCTCTTCATGATGTGCGATCACTTGCCAGACGTCCGCAGTCATTTTTACATATGGAAAGTCATTTAGAGATGATTTACATATATCTCTATATCGCAGTTTAGGTCCTGATTGATTTTTTTTTTCCGTCTATTAGTTCACCATATAGTATTTGCTTGGGGATGCGTTTTTCTTCCATTCACTGGACGTGCCCCAGCCATCTTAGTCTTCGACATCTGAACATCGACATGATTGTTGGGGTGTTAGCACGTTGCAGGACAGCTAAGTTGGTTATTTTGTCTAGCCATCTGATGTGCATTATTCTGATGAGACATCGCATGTGGAAGACATTTAGTCGTTTTTCGTGATTTGAATGTGTTGTCCAGGTTTCTGATCCATATAATAGTGTGCTATGCACATCAGTTTCATATATTAAGAGCTTGGTCTTCAGTGTTAGTTTCGTGTTGTTCCAGGCTTTCTATGCTATATGGTGAACTAACTTTTTGTTTTGTGAGGAACGTAAACCATTGGATATTGACTTGCTTGCATGCAATCGGAAATCTTTTCAAAAGCATGCCCTCAGAATATATAAGTATACCCCGCGCTGGAGTGTTAATGTTGTACACTGGCAACAGTAAGGTGGATGTGCTGAGATGGCATAAGTTATTTGGTCTGGAAGATAAGAACGTCATCATCTGTGGTGACTTTAGTGTCAGATACCGACAGTGTGATAATATTGTAATCAATATATAAGGAGAAGATCTTGTAAGCGCACGTCAGACCTAGTAGGGCAATAATAACATGGTCTCTCCTAACACTCTTATTGTGGGTACAGAACCACACAACGTAGGGGTATGTGGCTAGGAGGTGAGTAGAATTAATATGATGACACGTTTAGGAATAACATTTGTTCTCAGCTTGCACTTCAAATGACATATTGACCTTGTGATATCCTTAGACTCGCAAGGGATTGTTAGCCATGAGTCCTGACTGCTACATATATCAAGCACCGTTTGCTGGTACTTTTGTATCGTGGTCTAGTCGTCTCTATTGTTGAATAAATCATGGGGGCCATCCTCAATATTCTCTTTTGGCTGGGGTCAAAGGTTGTTCATTGCTCAGTGTCAATGTTGATTAATGCAGTTTCGGCTTTCGTTTCGTATTTTGAGGTTTTCGTGTTCTAAGAGTTCATGGACGTGTTATATTTATATGATAGGTAGACGGATGTCAATTTCTGAAATAGTTTTCTATCCGTATTCCCATCACCTTCATAAGATATATAAAAAGATGAACTTCCCAAATTAAAATGAAGCAAATTTATGTTAAATTCATCAAGGTTTGAATGTGAGTTCGTTAGTAGTTTAATTTTAACTCACTGGCTTGACTATCTAGTGAACATGTTGAACTCATTCTGATGCTGCTCGTTCGAAACATATGAACAGATAAATGGTTGCTTTGTTTGTAAAAGTAATGAGGGCGAGGAAGCGCACCGCCCCAACTCCACTTTGAAATGCTGTGGACTGGAAAAGCCAAATATTCAACCAGATAAGAGTTTATTTAAGTTATGATGCATAACTTATTATACTATTCAAAGTGAGTTTCGCATCGTTGAAATTCAGCAGTTTGGTGATACCGACTATATTAATTATCAGCTAAATTCAGCAGTTTGGTGATACCGACTATATTATTTATCAGCTAAATTCAGCTGTTTTGGTGATACCGACAATATTAATTATCAGCTAAATTCAGCTGTTTTGGTGATACCGACAATATTAATTATCAGCTAAATTCAGCTGTTTTGGTGATACCGACAATATTAATTATCAGCTAAATTCAGCTGTTTTGGTGATACCGACAATATTAATTATCAGCTAAATTCAGCTGTTTTGGTGATACCGACAATATTAATTATCAGCTAAATTCAGCTGTTTTGGTGATACCGACAATATTAATTATCAGCTAAATTCAGCTGTTTTGGTGATACCGACAATATTAATTATCAGCTAAATTCAGCTGTTTTGGTGATACCGACAATATTAATTATCAGCTAAATTCAGCTGTTTTGGTGATACCGACAATATTAATTATCAGCTAAATTCAGCTGTTTTGGTGATACCGACAATATTAATTATCAGCTAAATTCAGCTGTTTTGGTGATACCGACAATATTAATTATCAGCTAAATTCAGCTGTTTTGGTGATACCGACAATATTAATTATCAGCTAAATTCAGCTGTTTTGGTGATACCGACAATATTAATTATCAGCTAAATTCAGCAGTTTGTGATATCGACTATATTATCAACTAAATTCAGCAGTTTGTGATACCGACTGTATTAATTATCAAGTAAATTCAGCTGTTTGCTGATACTGACTATATTATTTATCAGACAAATTCAATCTTTGTTGATACTGACTATATTAATTATCAGCTAAATTCAACAGTTTGGTGATATTGACTATATTAATTATCAACTAAATTCAGCTGTTTGGTGATATCGACTGTATTAATTATCAACTAAATTCAGCAGTTTGGTGATAACGACTATATTATTTATCAGATAAATTCAGCTGTTTGGTGATAACGACTGTATTAATTAACAGCTAAATTCAGCTGTTTGGCAAGAGCAGCAGGAATCGACTCCATCAACGAGATAGAGTTGGTTGCAGAGAACAGAGACAAATAGCGAGATTTATTAAAATATCTTTACAAGGATTGAAAACTGCTAGAAGTAAAATAAATTAGATATGAGAAATAGTATCTGGGGCAATTCCTCAAGTGCCGGCTAGGCTCGATAGATAGACATAGATCTATCTATCTATCTATCTATCTATCTATCTATCTATCTATCTATCTATCTATCTATCTATCTATCTATCTATCTATCTATCTATCTATCTATCTATCTATCTATCTATCTATCTATCTATCTATCTATCTATCTATCTATCTATCTATCTATTTATCTATCTATCTATCTATCTATCTATCTATCTATCTATCTATCTATCTATCTATCTATCTATCTATCTATCTATCTATCTATCTATCTATCTATCTATCTATCTATCTATCTATCTATCTATATATCTGTCTGTCTGTCTGTCTGTCTATCTGTCTGTATATCTGTCTATCTATCTATCTATCTATCTATCTATCTATCTATCTATCTATCTATCTATCTATCTATCTATCTATCTATATATCTATCTATCTATCTATCTATCTATCTATCTATCTATCTATCTATCTATCTATCTATCTATCTATCTATCTATCTATCTATCTATCTATCTATCTATCTATCTATCTATCTATCTATCTATCTATCTATCTATCTATCTATCTATCTATCTATCTATCTGTCTGTCTGTCTGTCTGTCTGTCTGTCTGTCTGTCTGTCTGTCTGTCTGTCTGTCTGTCTGTCTGTCTGTCTGTCTGTCTGTCTGTCTGTCTGTCTGTCTGTCTGTCTGTCTGTCTGTCTGTCTGTCTGTCTGTCTGTCTGTCTGTCTGTCTGTCTGTCTATCTATCTATCTATCTATCTATCCATATGTTATTTCCCTGTCGACCAACACCGAAGCTGTTATGTTGAAGTGACTGCTTTGAAGTCGGTGGTAATGTTAATTCTTTGAATGTTTGAAATTAACTGCGTATGGTCTATTAGGACATTCGCATTTGAAGTGTTTTTAGAGGAGCCAGCTGCTTCTATTTGTTTTATGCATTAATACATCTGGCATGTACATAACACATTTTCATCATTTAGAACACTCTTTATGGCTCTAGAAAGTTTGATTGTGATATTGACGAAGAGGCATCATCTAATGTTACGTTCTTGACTGTCTCTAGCATTCACAGTAGTTACTATGTTTGCTCCTGCTCAGGAGTGCCATGGTTCACATCCCAGATATGCCGATTTTTTTCTTTAATTCCTTTTCTTGCAAGGCTTTAAAGTTCTCCCATCTTTTACAATATTTACAAGATTCTTAAATGTTATGTAGAGTCAGTCTTAACATGTGATGTGAATCATGGACAATAGGACAACAAATAAGAAAATCACTGGACGGTATATACATGTGGTTTTACAAATGAATGTTGAGAATACCATGGGCAGCTAAAAAGAATAAAGAAAACGTTTTGAAAGAGGCCAAAGAAAAAAGACAGCTAATTTCCAATATTCGAAAGAAACAATCCTCATTATTTGATCATGTAATGAGAAGAGAATAAGCTGGAATATATTGTAGCAACAGGAAAAATCAAGGGACAAAGGGATAGAGGGAAGCAAAGAGAAAATATATCAAACAGCTTACGAGAATGGCTTGGCAGGAGGTCAGTAACGGAAATGATAAATAACTGTCGAGAATAAAAGTTGTGCATAGACATGATCACCTACGCCAGCAGGCACGGTACTTCATGATGATGATGATGATAGTATGTCCAAGGCAGTTGTAGCTCTAAACTGTTTCCAGGTCAATTCCTTCAAATTTGATATTTACTTGTAAGTTTTTGAGTATTTCCTTTGTTTATGATCATAGTTTTAGTCTTTTTGAAATTCATATCTAATCCATTTTTTGTGTGTGCGTGCCATGTTTATTTCGTTAAGTAATTGTTATAGTTCTTTAGGATCTTCTGCTAGTAATAAAGTATCAACAGCGTATCTTAGGTTATTGATTGTCTTTCCATTAATAGTTGGGCCTGGCGTCTCTATGATGTTTTTAAAGATATGCTCAAGATATAGATTGAACAAGCTTTGTGATAGGATGCTTCTTTGTCTTACTCCTCTTTTTATATCAATGGGTGTATAGTTCTCTTTCATTTATTTTATTATTGTTGTTTGCTCCCAGTAAAAATTACATATTAATCGTTTGTCTGTGGCATCAAGGTGTACATTTGTTAAGCAGTCTATATGTCGTGTATGGTGTATTCTATCAAAAGCGTTGGTATAGTCTATGAAGCAGGCATTTATTGGTTTCTTTATTTTTGTCTTCTTTTTTATTAATGTCCTCATGCAGAATATGGTTTATTTTGCCTCACTGTTTTTCCTAAAACGAAATTGTTGTTCTTCTAATTCAGTATTGATTTTATTAATAGTCCTTCCTTGTATAACTTTTAGCGCGATTTTTGTTATCCTGGCTCATTAGTCCTATTGTTCTAAAATCACTGAAATCACCTGCACCCTTCATTTTAGGGAAAGCAATAAAAGTTAATGTTTTAAATTAACTTTGTAGTGTGTCCATAAATAGAACATCATTATTGGTCTGGAATAAGTCCTGCATTATTTATTATCAGAGAAACAATGGAACTGTTTACCATGGCTACAGGAGAAAGAAAGGGATGCATATTATCACTTCTTATGATTATTACTTACGCTAACCATACGCTATGATAGTATACATGAAATTAAGATATATATATATATATGTATATATGTATGTATGTATATTTTGGATGCTTCATTGTTAGTTAGCTATGTTGGACTAGTTTTATTTATTTACATATGTGTGTGTGTTTTGTTTATTTGTTCCTGCTGAAGGCTTATTGAGCCGAAACATCGTTCAAATTTGCGTCGTCCATGATATCCGTAAAGCTTTAACGAGTACTTTTTTTCTATTTTTTTTTTTTTTCAGTTTGCTTGCACCGGTTGGGATTTTTATTTGTTAACTCTCTCTGCAACAACCACCATTGGTCTCAGCAGTGAGGCATTGCTTGAAATGACAATTACCCATCGACGGAAACAAACGGGCACCTCCGAAAACGGAGTTATACGCCTGTGCGGTGATGGACCCCTGCGCACACGGCTGCCAGGGAAAAAATGTACTGATACGCCCAATTCAGTTCCTAGACATCTAGGGACTTCGTCGAAAATGAAAGCTGACAAACGTTACCAAAAAAAAAAAAATGGTGTCAAAAGCTGTCATTATTTTTTTTTTCCCCTATCTGTGTTTTGTCCAGACATGCATATTTTCAACTGTTCATTGTTTACCTATCATCATCATTGGGTGCCGTCTCTACATCGATGGTTGGCTACCATGGAGCGCCATTCCACTCTGTTTCTTGCTTTGATGGTGCAGATTGTCATAGGCTGACTTGTCCAACTGTTGATGTTTCTCGAGGTTTACCCATAAAACGCGTAGAATTTGACAATTCTAAAACCTGACACACATTCTACAGACAGAATCTTCCCACTGTAATTTTAAAAAAGTTCCATTGAATATTTCCGCTGTATAATCATTTTATCGTTATTGTTTGTTAGGATTTCTCCATTTTTTTAACACTCTATCAATTTCTATTAATTTATACTTTTATGTTTCTATATTATTTATTTGTACATATATAGTTTTATTATTATATATTTCGTTATCTGTTTTGGTGCACTGATTGTAGTTCTAGTATCAATGGTCAGCCTCTAGATGTAGGATTTAGAATAATGTGCTGCGAATATAGAATAACCAGCGGCGTTCCGCAACACGAAGTGATGATTATAGATGGCGGAGTGAATTAGTTGCGAGAGGTAGATTATTCTATAAAATACCCAATATGATATATGACGTTTTCACCGGCGTGACCGATGCGCTCTAACTATAGGTAGATGTGATCCGTTAGCCTAAAAATGGCAACGCATCTAGGAGAAGGTCAACTCCGATTATAAACCCCGTTGTCTTGCGGGGACCCGTTCACGGAATAGACTTCGGGAGTAAACCAAGAGGGAAAATCCGGAGATGGATTTATTAAGACAATTCAGTGTTGATTCCAACATTGCTCTGGCAATTCATGCGACGTATTTGGCACCAAACTGTTCTTGTCATACTAGATCTTTGGATCACTCGACTACGTGGAGAGAAGAAACATGTTGCATGTTCAACAACTTGTCTCTTCCTGTTTGTTCCCAAGCTCACGTCTTGGAGAGGACTAACATTTCTTAGGACGCTGCAAAACCCATGGTCAACTATGACTGACGGAAGACACTCGATTGGTTGTTCTTTTTTCTGTATATATAACCTTTTTAATTTTTTTTAAAATTCCCAACATGTTTTCTATTTCTAAAAATCTTTTGAGTGAATCGTTTTCTTTTACCTGCTACATATTCTGAGCATTCCTTACACGTTTTGGTGCACTGACTAGTATATTTTTTGCGTGTCTTCATTTTCCATATTTTTTTCAAGATGATTTTCAGTTGTCTATTTTTGTCATTTGTTATTTTTCTTCTCAGTTAAAATGTCGCTGACTGCTTTTATGCTTGTCATTATTGTATAATACAAGATGGTTATTTTTTTATTCCCGGTATTCGTTGCTGTAGCGATCAATAACTTCTTGTAGCGGTCTGAGTGTTATATTCCTTACATGACATACTGCTATTATTCCTTGTGATATTGCTGACGAGTAATAATTTCGGGCTGCTCATCGTAATATTACAATCAATAAATAATCGGTATTTTTATTATAGTTTATGATTGAAGTTACTGCTGTGTGAGTGCTCTCATGACAGTTTCTAAATCACCCTCTTGTAAACTCTTCTTCTGCATCGACTGAGTAAATCGTCGTGTACATATTATTTCGAAGAAACAATGCGCAGATACTTCAAAACAAACATAACATATTTCCACAAGGCAGTAAAAAGGCATTAAAAAGAGAACAACGATCCCACTGAACTTATAAATAACAAACATAACAGTCACATTCAAATAACTAAGACATGCAGTAGAGATGGGGACATATTTAGAAAAACTATTGAGCATGGCACAAACTAGCAATATTACAACTAAAACAACACGGATGTAACAACAATTAACTCAACATAATGAAAGAGGGAATTGAATGTACCAAGAAATGAAACACCGGGGATAGACAGCATATAGTATAATTAATATTAGAAGCAGAAGATACAGGAATTACAAGGCTGCACATAATATGAAATGCAGAATAGCACCAACAGAAAGCCACATATAACTTACAACAGGCAGTCATCGTTCCGATATGGAAAAATAAAGACTACATGAAGAAACTTAATCAAATATAAGATGTTTCCCTTCCCGGCCATTGGAAATATTGTTCGACAAAATTATGGAAATATCGGCTCAGGTCAATAATAGAATTACAGTGAACTGATTCTCAGGATGAACTGACGTACTATACAACCTAAAACAGGTAGTAGACAAGACGACAGAACAACCAACATGTGTACATTGTTACACCAAGAAAAAATGATTGGACTAAGTAAACGTAGACCAGCTATAAGAGATGCTTACAACATACGGAACAAGCCATCATTTAACCAACCTAATTAAAATACTGGGAAGAAAATAGAAGACCGGCATGAACACTTAAATAGACTAAACAGCACAGACAACCAAAACGGCATGAAGGTCAACATCAACAAAACTGAAGGCATGGAAATCGCAAAAGAGAAACAGAAGATTAACATAACGATGTTCGGCAGACAACTAATACAATTAGAGGATTTTAAATTTCAAGGAAATCTAGTGCCACATGACAATTGACAATCAGCAGAAATAGACTCAAGATGTAACAAAGCTTGTCAAATTATTGGACAGCTATCGCAACTACTGTTCAGCAAGTAGATAACTCTAGAGGCAAAACGGGAACTCTACATTACAATATTCATTCCAACGCTGTGCGAGCAATGCCAGGTGTTGAGGATTGATATATGCTCAAGGAGAAAAATACCACTGCCGAGACGAAATGTGATGCATGAAAGACAGGAAATAACTTTATAAAAAAGATCCGAAATTAATAACTGATAAGAAAAGATAGAAATAGTTGCCACCATAGAATATACGAAGAAACAGCAGATAAAATTGTTTGGCCACGTGGTAGGGTAGGGAGCCGCGATAGCTGGTTAGTGAGTTGGACTACAAAGGACAAGGGGTAAGGTTCGATCCCAACCGACGGCTTCCGGGTTCACCCAGTCTTAAATGGGTACAGAATTGTTTTCTAGGAAAGTAAAGCACAATGGGCGTAATACCGACCACATTACTCCAAAAATCATGTGTTGAAGGTGTGTACATTTTAGGGTCACCAACACCATATTTCCCTATACGCCACTTGGCGTGACGGGGGTACTTTACTACGTGGCAGGGTGTACTCACGTTTACGTATTTAGTGTGGTCATATTTCCCCCTTCCCTTGTCCCATTTCTTCAGAACTAAACACAACAACCACTCACATTGACATTATCGATCCCCTGGCTGCTCCAATGCTTGTCAACATGATCTGCCTACGTAAGTTCCAGCCAAATCTAAATGATCTAGTAGTTCACTGAGATGAGAATTTCCAAACGCTACAAATGTTCTACTTCAGGATGAGTCGGTACAGCACTAATTATCCACATCCCACATTGAAAGGTATGTTTATCCTATATAGATATTGTTTCTCCATCTTATATATTTTTAACTGTGTTTATCCTTCTCAACAAAGCACATCAACTTCTCTTTGATTGATGAAATACGCATGTACATTTGTTTATGAATATATTGTTGCATATGTTCACTTTGTTCCAGTGATCCCCTCTTTCGAACAGACGAGACCTCAAAATTTCCAAGTAAATGTGTACCATTTTGTATGGTTAGCTCATAAAATGTTTGATAACCTCTCTCTGGCAACTTAAACTATTTTATTGAAATATAAATGGTCCATGTATTATTCAAAACATTAGATACACCTGGCGACATGGTGATATATTTAGTGACGAGACGGCAAACGTCACCAATAGTCTACAGCAGCAGCAATGACTTCTTCGAGGACAATGTCAGTGGTCCTGTTATTGTGGTGTGCGATAATCCTCTACTCCAGAGCTGAAGACGGTGAGTACAACTCATTTTGAATCTGACTAAAAGTAATATATATATATATATTATATATTATTATATGTATAAATGTATGTATGTATATGTGTATATATGTATATACGTGTGTATATATATATATAGCCTTCGACTTCTGAGCATCGACATGATTGTTAGGGTCTTAGCACGTTGCAGGACAGTTAAGTTGGTTATTTTGTCTTGCCATTTGATGTGCATTATTTTGCGGAGACATCGCATGTGGAAGACATTTAGTCTTTTTTCCTGGTTTGAGTATGTTGTCCAGGTTCGGATCCATATAGTAGTGTGCTAAGCACACAAGTTTGATATATTAAGAGTTTAGTCTTTATATGAAGACTTCTCCATCTGTGAAAACGACTGGCAACATCTGGCAAGTGATCGCACATCATGGAGAGCACGTATAAGGAACGGTATAACAACATTTGAGACTGTTCTAAGACAGGACTTAGAAGAGAAGAGACTCATGAAAAAGGATGGTAAACCCTGTGGACCAGCGAGCCTGACCTGTTCATTATGTGACCGCGTGTGTTTGTCAAACATTGGTAGAATTAGCCACGAGAGAAGCTGTTCGGCAAAAACAATACCTCAAAAAAATACGCAATAGCCTCCACTAGACCGTCTGACAAGACGAAAAGGGCCATATATATATATATATATATATATATATATATATATATATATATATATATATATTTGTATATGAATATATATTCCAAGACATGATTTACTTATATGTATATCTATGTTCATTATAATTGCATTACCAATGACTTGGATGAAACACTTCTACATTTATCACAATTACCCTAGACCACATCTTAAAATAAGCTATATTATATAGCTGTATAATTCCATTAATGGTCGCTTGCGCAGAATAAAAGTATCGAAATGACAGTTCAAAGACCTTAATTTAAAACTAAGGGAGATTAGTAAACAAATGGGACATGGTCTTAGCACGATCTTAAATGAATAGCAAGAGAAGGGCAGCTTGGAAAGTGTTGAAGACCTATACACCACAGAGAATTGAAAGGAAAAGGCAAAAGAAGTTGGACAAGAAAATAAAGAGGCATACCCCATGCCAGGATACACTGCGTCATTCTTATTATGAAGTGGATGATACACGGATAAAGCGTTAGGAATAAATAAGAGCGCGAACAAAATAAGTGAAAAATAAACAATACGAATATTAATTAACTTTTGATGACCAGCTTTGAGGAGCGGCTTTAGAGTAAGAAAAACCTGAAGAGTCAGAGAGTTCAGGGACTTACCAGGGTAGTGGCCAGCAGTGTCCCAGACTGTACATGTATGGATTGTGAGTGTGTGGAGCAGGCTTTTGCGAGTGCTTTCCACACTTGAAACAACAGCAGCTCAAAAACTGCAGAACGTGTTCAATTCTAAATTTGTCAATTCTAAAATATATATTTCTAGTTGAGTTTATCTTTTAGATCGGCAATATCTGTTATATAGTCAATGTAAGCGTCGTTACTAAAATACGCATGCCCGCATAGATGTTATGTTTTCTCTCAGGGCATGTTTCGACCATATATTCACTCATGTATGGGCACAAAGTATCCTCCCAATGGTGATCTATCTGAAGGTGCTACCACACTTTTGGTGAGATTGGTGTCACTGAAGGTATAAACAAAGGAAATCTTTGTAAACTACATTGTATCAAAGTGCGTTATCTAATTCGTTTGGTATACTGCCTTGGTCTACTGGTAATTCGTTTGGTCTACTGGTAATTCGTTTGGTTTACTGCCTTGGTCTACTGGTAATTCGTTTGGTCTACTGCCTTGGTCTACTGGTAATTCGTTTGGTCTACTGCCTTGGTCTACTGGTAATTCGTTTGGTCTACTGGTAATTCGTTTGGTCTACTGCCTTGGTCTACTGGTAATTCGTTTGATCTACTGCTTGGTCTACTGGTAATTCGTTTGGTCTACTGGTAATTCGTTTGGTCTACTGCCTTGGTCTACTGGTAATTCGTTTGGTCTACTGCCTTGGTCTACTGGTAATTCGTTTGGTCTACTGGTAATTCGTTTAGTTTACTGGTAATTCGTTTGATCTACTGGTAATTCGTTTAGTCTACTGGTAATTCGGTTGGTCTACTGGTAATTCGTTTGGTCTACTGCGACAACAGATAATGTTGTTATCTGCTGTCGCAGTACAGCAACAAATGTAAAGTATATTTTCTTGTTTGCTATTCTTGATAATAATCCAATAATTGTTATAGCGATGTGGTGTAAAGCTCTCATACGTGATGTGATATGGTGGTGTTTTCAGAGTTCATCTTTATTACATCACGTTGTGTTCCTGTAGTTCTTGTATGTGATCCTGATAATAGCTTTTGAGAACGAAGTCGAGAGAGCAGCGGAGTATTTTTTAATGTGGTTGTGTATTCAGCTTGATTGGTTGTTCAAGAACCAGTCTTGTGATCAATTTACAGTAATTTATCATTATTTGAAGTATTATTTCCACAGAAAATCAATTTTCTTTTCACAAATAATTACCTCACCTAATAATAACATTAGTCTTGCTATTCATTACCGCAGGGTCAGCTCGTATAGATTAGGCTCCTTCTGATTATATCCTCAATCACATGACATGTCTAAACCATCAGCTGTGGGTTTGAAAGTTGAGTTCATTATGATGCAGCAGGCGCTCCTTTCCATTTATGTTGGTTATCAATACACCTTGAACAAGATAACGCCTTGCTGATTAACAACATCACAGTGCACTTATTTTTGAGTCTCCTTGTACAACATCACAGTGCACTTATTTTTGAGTCTCCTTGTACAACATCACAGTGCACTTATTTTTGAGTCTCCTTGTACAACATCACAGTGCACTTATTTTGAGTCTCCTTGTACAACATCAGAGTGCACTTATTTTTGAGTCTCCTTGTACAACATCACAGTGCACTTATTTTTGAGTCTCCTTGTACAACATCACAATGCACTTATTTTTGAATCTCCTTGTACAACATCACAGTGCACTTCTTTTTGAGTCTCCTTGTATAACATCACAATGCACTTATTTTTGAGTCTCCTTGTACAACATCACACGTATTTAGGTGTGCCCTTTAACTGTAACAAAGGGTTACATTACACATGGCAGCACATTATAGTCCTTGAAATAATCTCACTTGAACTACCTATAATAATAGCAACTGATGTATTTAAATATAAATGTTAATATTAGGCGGAATACTTGCACTAGTGCTATTTCTGACTTTAACTGACATGCTAAGCTTAACTTCAATATATTACTTTTTTTTTCTTACTAAATCCTTATACGTCTAATCTAAATTGTGACTTTTCTGTTTTTCCTGACTGTCCATGTGTCTCTTGTCTATATTCCTATTGTTTCTCACATTTATAGACTTAAGGTCCTACACTAACTTTAAAACGTAATGCTTGAGTAGTAGCACCATCCCCCACCCCTTTTTTACGTTTTCTACTCTAAGCTGTGCTTGTTCGAGCGTCTGTTCATCTACTAGTATACACGTCCTCGAACCCAACCCGGAACCTGTCCTGTACCGGAACGTTCAAACAACTGCAGTCTACTTGAGGTTTCGACTTCATATATCTTACGTTATCTCATCATCTGGGCCTAAGGGAAGTGGCCTATTTTTCTGTTTTGAGAGGCCAGGTTATTATCACCATGTTGATTGATTGCTGTGTATATCTTTATATATTTGAGTGTTGTGATTTGCTATTCCTGCTGAAGACATTTTCGCAGAAAGGTCTATCTACATCTGTTTTGTTTCTCATCTACTGAATTCTGTTGCCATACCACTTTTTCCATTTTTTAATTTTCATTTTTGAGTAAACACACTCTGGAGCCAACCACGCAGCATTGGTTACTTGACAAGCAGATGTCTTTCACGTTAATATTTGCTACATAAAACGACTGGCTTTGCGGATTGTTGATGGTCATCGATTAAAAAACACAGACTTTGACGGGAAATTGCAGCCTGGTGGTAATAGTGGCATCCAAGGTATGGATGCTGAATCGCCACTAGTACATTCAGTGAACGCTGTTGTTTCAACAGGTTCCTAAGGAGTTGCTTCAATTATAAGTCGGCAACATTGCAGAGTTTGGGGGAGTGGTTGATGCCTTGTATCATAGGAGAACAAACTTTGAAGAGAAGCGTGTGCGCTGGAAAGTCTTGAGAGCTGGACGTGTTCATGAGCTAAAATAACCGCTGGTCTAGTAAAGCCTTGAGAGCTGGACGTGTTCATGACCTAAAATAACCGCTGGTCTAGTAAAGCTTTGAGAGCTGGACGTGTTCATGAGCTAAAATAACCGCTGGTCTAGTAAAGCCTTGAGAGCTGGACGTGTTCATGACCTAAAATAACCGCTGGTCTAGTAAAGCCTAGAGAACTGGACGTGTTCATGAGCTAATATAACTGCTACCCTAATAAAGGCTTGAGAGATATGCTTGTTCATGATCTAAAATAACTGCTACCCTAATAAAGGCTTGAGAGATATGCTTGGTCATGAGCTAAAATAACTGCTAGTCTAGTAAAGCCTTGAGAGCTGTGTTTGTTCATGAGCTAAAATAACTACTAGTCTAGTAAAGCCTTGAGAGCTGTGCTTGTTCATGAGCTAAAATAACTGCTACCCTAGTAAAGCCTTTAGAGCTGTGTTTGCTCATAATCTAAAATAACTGCTACACTAGTAATGCTTTTAAGAACTCTAACTATACCTACGATATACATGTCGACATTAAAGCCAACAAGTATAGCATCTTGGTATAAACGAACGACATAATGTATCCACTACAACTTATTGGTTTAAAGCTAAAAAATACATGAAGATAGAGTTTGTAGAAGAAAATGTGTTCAATGATATTGGTTTACATTTGTTTCAATAAAATGCCTTCGAAAGTAATAAATTACAACTGAATAGTTCTGTATCAACGTTCCTGGCGCAAGTAGTCAGCTATGAGTTTCTTATCGCTTTCATTACTGGCGCTGGCATGATTCATTGCCTTCATAGTTATTGCAAAAATTGTATTGACTTTCAAATAAAATGTTACAAGTTTTAAAGATTTTCATCAGAGGCTACAAGTTATATATGGTTAATCACGACAAACTATCATGCTATAAATATATGTTTAGTCATCGCAAGTTACACATGGTTAATCTCGACAAACTATCATGCTATAAATATATGTTTAGTCATCACAAGTTACACATGGTTAATCTCGACAAACTATCATGCTATAAATATATGTTTAGTCATTACAAGTTACACATGGTTAATCTCGACAAACTATCATGCTATAAATATATGTTTAGTCATCACAAGTTACACATGGTTAATCTCGACAAACTATCATGGTATACATAGAGGTGAAAACAGCCTTATACCGAATACCTATGTTTCACAGATCGCACCAAGGCATTTGACAAAGAAAGTAAAGCACCAAGAAATAGAAAAAAATTTAGAAAGCATAAACATAGACAGCAAAGAACTAAGAATAATAAAGAACATTTACAGGCGACAAATAGCGGCCATAAGAACTGAAAACCAATTGGAATGTTTCAACAAATAAAACAGGGTATTAGACAAGGTTGTGTGCTGTCACCAGATTTGTTTAATATTTATAGTGAGATTATTTTAAGATCCACAAGGGACATGCCTGGAATAACAATTGCAGGTCATAATATAAATAATCTAAGATATGCTGATGATACAGTATTAATCGCTTAGAGTGAAAATGAATTACAAGAAATGTTGGACATTATAGTGAAAGAAATCAAAAATGGACTCAGCGTAATAGCAAAAAGACAGAGGTAATGTAAACAACAAAGAAAAAGACATCACCTCAGCGCAAAATAAAGACAAGTGGAACAATATTAAAACAAGTAAATGAATTTAAATATTTGGGAACTTTGTTAACCTCAGACTGAAGAGGTAAAAAAGAGGTGATATGCAGACGGGCTAAGACAAAAGGAGCTTTCAAAAAAATGAGGAATATAATATGCAATTCATTTTTGACAATAGAAACAAGAAAAAGAGTTCAAAAATGGTATATAGAGCCAGTCTAAACATATGGATGCGAATCATGGACTGTAGGACAACAGACAAGAAAATCACTGGAGTCTGTAGAAATTTGGTTTTACAGAAGAATGTTGAGAGCACAATGGACAGCTAAGAAGAGTAATGAAGAGGTTCTGAGAGAGGCCAAAGCTAAAAGAGAGCTAATTTCCAATATTAGGAAGAAACAATCATCATTTGCCCATGTAATGAGAAGAGAACAAATGGAATATATTGCAACAACTGCAAAACAATTAATTAGGGACGAAGCGATAGAGGGAAGCAAAGAGAAAAAAATAACAGACAGCTTAAGAGAATGGCTTGGCAGAAGGTCAACAACAGAAATGATAAATAGCTGCCGATATCGAACGTTGTGGAGAAACATGATCACCTACGCCAGTAGGCCCGGTATGTTTAGTCATCACAAGTTATACATGATTAATCACGACTAACTATCACGTTATAAATATATGTTTAGTCATCGCAAGTTATACATGGTTAATCGCGACAAATTATCATGATATAAATATATGTTTAGTCATGACAAGTTATACATGGTTAATCGCAACTAACTATCATGATAGAAATATATGTTTAGTCATCACAAGTTATACATGGTTAATCGCGACAAACTATCATGATATAAATATATGTTTAGTCATTACAAGTTATACATGGTTAATCGCGACAAACTATCATGATATAACAAATATGTTTAGTCATCACAAATTATACATGGTTAATCGCGACAAACTAGCATGCTATAAATACATGTTTAGGCATCACAACTTATACATGATTAATCGCGACAAACTATCATGTTATAAATATATGTTTAGTCATCACACGTTATCATGTTATACATAGGTAGTCATATGTTAATATGTTTATATATATATAAAATACATATATACTCGTATTGAGCTGCTAGACTGACAGAAAGACAAGACAAACTACAACATTTCGGCTAATGCTTTCGCCAGGTATAGCAAACAAACTATACACATTAAACACAACAATTCACGCCAGAAAACATAATGACACTGTTCAAAAAATGACCATGATTTACGTAGAGTATAGTTATAAGAGTAATAGACAACAGGGCAGGTAGGATTTATTTATACCAAAAGAACGAAACAATGAAACATTTTTTTTAAATGAAAGGAGGTGACCAATAGGGTTCGAAGAAAACGAGAAGAAGAGTAAAAGAAAGAGTTGGTAAGGGTGGCAAGGGGGAGGAAGCTCAAGAGAGGTAATAAAGATAACTTATGGAGGGATAGTGATAGCACACAGAAAGGATAATGAGCTGTGACCCTCATTAAAGAATGCTAGGAAAAGAATGTAATCCTCTCGGTTCAAGTGTACAAAAGCTTGCTATGAGTCGGTTCTCCAAAGCAAACCGACAGTAGGTATCAGAGGAACAATCGATGAAACCAGTAACGCGTAAGTCATCAGAGATATTATGTCCTGACGATATGAAATGGAAGGATACATTATTAACACAATAATATTTCATGTTATATACGCGCTCACAGATTGTGTCACACAAGCGTCGACCTGTTTATCCAATACATATTTTGAAACAAGTGACAGATGATGGTGTATCAGATTCTGACAAATTCAGGTAAAGCTTCCTGGATATCAGAAGGGTTATTCGGGAACTAGACCGTGTGAGTCTGTAGCACGATATAGAACGTACTACATGATCTGTTGCAGCGGGCCGTGTCCTGCAGTATCTGGTGGGGATGCGATAAGCTGTTAACTATAATAAAACCCACCGAACAAAAGCCACCAACGGTGGGTTGGAGAAGGCGAGTAGTAGAGTCAGAGTGGAAGATGTGTGGATGGGATTTCAGGATCCCGAGTGCAAGCAGATTGTGAGGGTGGTGGGTACGAGAGAAAGAATAGTTAAGTTAGAAGCAGGACGGATGGTGAGGATAAGAGGTATGAGAGTCCCTTTTGGAATGCAGATTACAGAACGGATGGTGAGGATAACAGATATGAGAGTCCCTTTTGGAATGCAGATTACAGAACGGATGGTGGGGATAAGAGGTATGAGAGGACCTTTTGGAATGCAGATTACAGAACGGATGGTGAGGATAACAGATATGAGAGTCCCTTTTGGAATGCAGATTACAGAACGGATGGTGGGGATAAGAGGTATGAGAGGACCTTTTGGAATGCAGATTACAGAACGGATGGTGGGGATAAGAGGTATGAGAGGACCTTTTGGAATGCAGATTACAGAACGGATGGTGAGGATAACAGATATGAGAGTCCCTTTTGGAATGCAGATTACAGAACGGATGGTGGGGATAAGAGGTATGAGAGGACCTTTTGGAATGCAGATTACAGAACGGATGGTGAGGATAAGAGGTATGAGAGGACCTTTTGGAATGCAGATTACAGAACGGATGGTGAGGATAACAGATATGAGAGTCCCTTTTGGAATGCAGATTACAGAACGAATGGTGGGGATAAGAGGTATGAGAGGACCTTTTGGAATGCAGATTACAGAACGGATGGTGAGGATAAGAGGTATGAGAGGACATTTTGGAATGCAGATTACAGAACGGATGGTGAGGATAAGAGGTATGAGAGGACCTTTTGGAATGCAGATTACAGGACGGATGGTGGGGATAAGAGATATGAGAGGACCTTTTTGAATGCAGATTGCAGGACGGATGGTGGGGATAAGAGGTATGAGAGGACCTTTTGTAATGCAGAGTGTAGGACGGATGGTGGGGATAAGAGATATGAGAGGACCTTTTTGAATGCAGATTGCAGGACGGATGGTGAGGATAACAGATATGAGTGAGAGGACCTTTTGTAATGCAGAGTGCAGGACGGATGGTGAGGATAAGAGGTATGAGAGGACCTTTTGGTAAGCAGATTACAAGACGGATGGTGAGGATAAGAGATATGAGAGGACCTTTCGAAATGTAGACTGCATGACAGATTCAGGGTAACGACGGAGACAAAAAATCTTCCAACATAAGGTGGGCTGATGGAGAAAGCCGTCATCCTGTTCGCATAAGCGTCTGAGGAATTGTAGTTAAGAAAAGTTATAGAATCACGACAAGTTTGAGGGTGCGAAGAGGGATAGAAGAGGCAGGAGTGTGCGTCAATAGATTTATAAAATAGGGAGATACCTGATAGGTACAGAGAGATCGAGATGTCTAAAGAGGTAGCTGAGGAGGTAGAGAGTACGAAATCCAAATAAAGGTTTTAAATGGGCCTACAATAGGCAAACACGTCAAGAAAGATCAGATACCCCAAAGCCATCGTCGATGTACCGGTAATACATGAGGGAAGATTTCCACAAAAGGAGGAAATAATTTGATATTCGAGGAAGTCCAAGAACAGGCAGGCATTGCTAGGGCCCATATTGGCGCCCGCAGCAGCTCCACTAGACTGGCTGAAAAATCAACCGTCGAATTCAAATGAGTTGTAGGTTAGACTAATTCAGTCTGACGAACCAGCGCAGAGGTTGACACAATTGGTCTTCAAGGTTGCAAGATTTGTGGATATTGGGGTGTACATAGAATGAGGGCCTACCTATGGCCGAGTCAGGTTATCATGATGTACATTATTAGCCACGACAAGATCACATGTTTATACATTGCTAGTCACGACCAGCTTTCATCCCATTCATGGACCAAATATGTTGCCGTATATTAATTGTTTGAACCAAATGAAAATCCCCTGAAAACCGCCAACTAGCTTGACTGAATCTATTTCAGCAGCTTTATGGGGGGTGGGGGGTTGTTCTGGATAGAATGACGTCGTCCGTATGTAGCTCCTATAGCTGAAAACGTCACGCTTGCAAGTGTGGTTGGGAGTTATCATGAACTATCATCTAGAGTAGAGGCACAGGTTTGTATTGTATCATATATTTATTTTGTTTGGAAGTTGAACAAGATGATAATGACTAGAATTTTAGGATAACACAACAAGTCGGACATGACAGACCATGAACAACCAGGTCGTTCTAATTACATATTATTCAGGTTAAGAAATGGCCATCAATCAAGTATTTCATCACATTATTTAAGCACAAAAATATCATGTGAACTTGTATTACTGCAATATCTCATCTCTTGCAAAGTTCTGGTTGTATACTCTCCACAATAGATTCTCTTATATGATTCTAAGTGAGGCCGATCGGTTACAATCATAGGCGACTGCCGGTAACGAAACTGTAACAGTTCGTGCAGTGTTCTATTTCTTTGTAAACTAGATTCTAACGCCTACGACCTAAGTATAACCATAAATATATGTTGTCGCATGGTCTATTTATCCCTGTATTTCCAAAGTTGAGAGATGCCCTGGGACGAGAACTATAGCTAATATACTATTTAATTAACATTAGTCCTTAACTATCTTACTACTAATGTTAGGTGTTACCTTTATTGTCTATCTAACTCTGACTTGTCATCTGTGGCTCCCTGTTTCTAACTACTTTTCTAGAGTTCATATCACTCTCTGAGTCTCTCTGACCTATCTTTGCTGATGATTTCTATATATAGGGGTCTACGTCACAGATGGACGAGCCATCTCTATTCGACTGGGTGTTATTAACGTTTCACCTCCCCGCTATATCGGTTGCTCGTCTGTAGAATTAAAAGTGTCACAAATCTCCTATTTCCTGTCGCAGTAGAAGTTTGGGTAGCGAACGGTTATTGCTAACCTTTCATCTCGCCGTGTGACCGGATGTTTGCCCCGTATGATATATCTTTCTGACCGGAAGTTAACATATCAAGCTTTTGTTTGTTCTTGAAACCCGGAACTATTTAGTGGTGCCCTGCAACTCTACACCCATCCCCGGTACCTATCCAAGCGTCTCCCCCTACCTAGTACGACTGTATCTATTTCAACCCTCACGTTTACTTCTACAGGTTGCGGTGGTTTACTGCGATATCCATTTGTAGTTATTCTAATCTTCCACCTGCAAATTAAAACCGCTTTACTACAGATGGCATGTTATCACTTGTTGCAAATATTGATAGTTCTTACTAATTGTAATGTGTTAACTTCTTACACTTGTTGAGAAATTAACTCTCAAACAGAATGTTTTTTTGTGATGTTCAGATTTAATGCAGAACGCGTACTCCGTATTCAACGGTGACTACAACGACTTTGATCAGGACAAAGTGGAAGGTGGCCATCATATCAAAGTTGAAATTACTTTTAAGCCAGTCTATGCTTACGCACTGAATAAGGTAAAGTTGTAGTACAATCATTGAAGACACATGACATTGTAAATTGACCACAGGATCGACAAACATACGATTCTGCCAATTTAAAAAGCAAAATATGGATCCACCTATCAACGGATATAATTCAATTCACTACCTGCAATTTAAAATAGAGGACACAATGGCATAACGAAGTCAAGTTCTGTTTTTTAAGCTTTAAAATGTAGAAGATCATGTCTATTTTTTTTCCCATCAATGAGAGGATATGTGGTCGCGCAAAGGTGTTTGTGGGTCACATTTCTCTTCCCCCCCTCCTCTCCTTTTATTTGGTTCATCAGTGAAGAGAGAGAAATATATTGTCGACAGTCGACTGGTACTGATGTGACGATGTAATGATGGCGGAGATTGGTGCTCATCAGAGGGCTGAACACATCACTGACATACGCGACAGACGATCCACGAAACGTAAACCCACCGGCGCTCAAAAGGCACATCTGAAGTGTGTACTACTAGGCAAGAAATATGTCTGCATTCTGTACGAGAACTCAGCTAGTATCAAACAACGACGATCTGCTCTCGACAAATTTACAGTGATGATATTGCCGTGTTGTAGGAAACAGTTTTGCAAAATAATGGCGGGACAGAGGCAGCATATGACATTATCGGCAGGCCATTCGTGTTTGGGACGAACATATTCCTAGCCCTTGGAGATTGACCTATTTGCATGCAATTGGGAGTATAGAAACTCAGAATATATAAGTAGACGGCGTGTTTGATTGTCAATATTTACACTGACAACAGCAAAGTGGATGTGCTGGGCTAGCTGAGGTTGTTTGATCTGGAATTAAAGAAAGTCATCTTTGTGGTGACTTTAATGTCAATGGCCTACAGTATGGTAAGGTTATCATCATAGGACAGGGAGAAGATCTTGAAGATGCATTAGTAGCAATTGATTTCGTGTATGTTAATGAAGTGGTATGACCAAATGAGACAATCAGTCGGTAGACTCAGACAGTGCTATTGACTTGGCTCTTGTGAAATGCCACTGAGATATCATGGTAGTCATCATTGTCCGTGTGGCGTATTAATCGAGAAAAGCAAAACTAGATGCAGAAGAAAAGAGTGAATATATGTCAGTCTAACAACAAGGGAAATGATAACATCAGTAAAATGGCATGCATGACATCATGCGCTCGCGTTAATAAACAAAAGTGATGGATACAACCCCTTCTCCCCCTCCCCAATGGTGGGGCGAAAAAGTCAGGAAAGCTTCTATAGAGAAAAGGTAGGCTGGTAAAGTGAGGCAGAAAACAGGATGACGTACTCATCTCAGACTCAGATATTACAAAAGTTAAAGGTGGAGAGTAATGAAAACATGAGCTATACAAGGCGGCTGATGTCAGAGTAAAAACATCCAAGTGTGTGGAGTTTATCAATAGCGAATCATCAACAATCATGCAGCAAACAAAAATAAACAGAACAAATCTCTCTCTCTCTCTCTCTCTCTCTCTCTCTCTCTCTCTCTCCCTCTCTCTGCGATCAGGACTCAATCAGAGTAGGATTCCAGACTCTCACATGAAGTCAGCTGTCAGACTAGTGTGTTGATCGCCACCACAGACAGAACATCACAAGAAGAGTTCGCCAGATTCACTCTGATTGGACACCGTTAATACGTTGCACTGTTTTCTGCGCCAATGGCCCAGTGCATCCGATTTTAGCCATCATTTTATTCGGGTTTGCTTTCACTAGCCTTTGATTGTCCCCAATCTTCCTGCAAGGCAGCAGGTTGTCTTTTCTGTAGGGGGATTCTGCCCTTAGATGGTCGGCCATCCCAGGTTTACGAGCACCATCTGCCCGAGTCACTAGAGGTGACTAACACAGACATGCACACACACAGATGTGAGATGTGACTAACACAGACACGCACGCACAAAGATGTGAGATGTGACTTACACAGACACGCACGCACAAAGATGTGAGATGTGACTAACACAGACATGCACACACAAAGATATGAGATGTGACTAACACAGACATCCACACAGAACAAATCTGAAACAAGTCAAATACCTGCACGTAATAAAGAAGAAAAAACAAACACAAGAAGTATGAAGACAAACACAAGAAGTATGAAGACAAACAAATGAAAAGACGATTAGAGGCCACATAGATTGGAATTCTCTGAAGAATGTTGAAAGTTCCCTGAACAGCTAAAAAGATCAATGAGGACATTCTCAAAGAGTCCAACACAAAAAGGGAACTCATACAAAATATCAGAATGAAACAATCAACATTTTTCGGGCACATATTGGGAAGAGGAAATTTGAAATACAACAGGTAAAATATAGGGCAAGAGCGATCGCGAGCGACAGAGAGCTACCTAGCTAACTTGGTGTCATAGCATGGAAAACCGTCAACAACAGAATTGATACGATGCACTGTGGATAGAATATCGTGGAAACACATGATTGCCTACATCAAGCGGCATAACACACGATGATGAATCCAACATAATCAAAGATCTTACAGCATAATTCTCTTGCTTTTTCTGCTGTTAATAATGTGTGCATTAGGTACACTTGGTACTTCAATGCTGTCTGCCATTTTCCATTTTTCACTTCAAAACTTCACAAAATCGTTTATATTGTAAATATATCACAAGGGAGGTCATTCTAGGCTTTCCATTAGGCTAATAATAATATTAGAATCTAATCCCTTGAAAGGAAAAAAGAAAATTAGCACATGATATATTTAAAATAATGTAAAACTAGTAATTTATCATGTCATATCTCAAAGATCATGCTAAGAATTATTATGAAAGCAAGACAAAACGATTAGAAGAGAAGTAGGAGACGAAAATGAGTTATCTTTTTTGTTTATTACCAAACTAGACAGACAAACTATTTGAATTTCTTGTATTATACTATTCTAATCCATACAGTTTATTTTTTTCACAATTACCTCATCAGGTGATAAATGCAATCTCACTGTTAATTATCAAACTCACATGTGTTATATGATTATTTGATAATGAAATTGACTCGACAAAAGGTTTAGAATTTGATAAATATTTTTCTTCCATCGTATCGCTATCAGTCAGCTATGAGAACCTGACTATGTTCAGCTTGCTGATGACAAGATTCTTTTCTCTCGTTTTATTTGACTAATGTGAAAAACAGATTTTGTTTTATTGACAGAACATATCATCAACATCCACATCAAGTAGCGGGCCTCCTGGAGTAGGTCATCTTGTCTATCTGCAGCTTTCGATCTCGACAGTTATTTATCATTTCTGTTGTTGACCTTCTGCCAAGCCATTCTCTTAAGCTGTCTGGTATCTTTTCTCTTTGCTTCCCTCTATCTCTTCGTCAATTTTCCCAGTTGTTACAATATTTTCCAACTGTTCTCTTCTCATTATATAGCCCAAAATTGATGATTGTTTCTTCATAATATTGGAAATTAGCTCTTTTTTTATTTGGCCTATTTCTTTTTGGGGATAGAGCATATGATGAATGAATAATATGTATAGTTTCATAACGCGATGAATGAAATATGTCTTCCTAATAATCATAGATTGGTACATACATTTCAACAGCTTTTAATACCTGAGATCTGTAAAAATGTTTATGGAGACTGTATGAAAGAGACCCAAAGAACACGTATAATAACATCAGAAAAAAATGTATTGCCATGGAAAAACAATACCAAAAGATACCAACAAGACAGTAAAACTGAAGCAACTAAAGACATGCATTTCTCAATCGCAACATATGGCTGTGAATCATTGACAAACGTGCAAAAACAGTGGTTTATTTGAATTAACAACTACGGCAAAGTTAACACGCAAAATGTAGTTCCTAGTATCTAAGGACTTTGCTAGAGGTGAAAGCAGGCGAACTCTAAAACAATAGCAGAGTTTCGATGAAGTCGAGGCACAAATAAAACACATTAAAAGTACTAAACAGGTATAAGAAAAAAAAAACAAATAAAAACAGCTCAGATTCGAGTACCTCGAGGCAACTGCCCTGGACAAGCGTTCCTTATTCGCCGGCCCCTCCTCTACTACTCCCATCTTCCACTCATCCAGTAGTGGGAACATTACATATTCTATTTTTGTGTCAAAGACGACCTTAAACAAGTGAAAAGGATCGATTGATAATTACTGAAATATTATTTATTTTCAAACCTTGATTGTTTTAACAGAAACCTTGTTTATACTTCGAGGAGTCGATCAACGGAAGTGTCTACCGAATGGTTGTGGTAAATTTGACTGCAGTACCCCATAGTCGAATTTTTGATTTTACGTTCTTCAACTTTTCAGAGGACCCCAGGAAATACAAGTTTGTTTTTGTTTGTGTCAACGTTTGTGTTGAAATGTATTTTTATTGACCATTTGTATTGGCCAACACTTGTTGTCATACCGTTGAACATAATTTGTAGAGTAAAACTTCGGATCTATGAATTTAAATATTTAGATATTAAGGCAATACACAACTTAAAACAGGGTTAGGAATATTGTTAAAAATAGGACAACAAATATACATAAGTAGACAATGGACATTCAATGAGTTAAATATCCTCCTAATAATGGAAACAAAACCATTCGACATCGCAATAATACAGGTAAATGCAACCACGCTGAACTATGCAGATGATCACAGAGCTGAATAGTATAAAGAATGTAAGTTAACAAATAAGGGAAGTGAAATGACATGTTAAATACATGCTAAGGCTACAACGTGTTCCACATGTGAGGGGAACACATAATAGAGACACCCTTACCTGTCACTTATGTTGTAAGAGGCAACTAAGATAATTTGTATGGACGCCTCTGCAGTCATGTAGGGCGTGTACGGAGACTCTCTGTCAACAGAATCCCAGATGTATGTTGGGATGTAATAGTGGTGGAGCGGATATGGAGAATTTCTGACTGCAATGAAACTGGTTCCATGTGTACAATAGAATATCATTTAATTGCAATAAACGTCACTGCAGACTAAAAAAAATAACTATTTGTATACAAACATATTAGAGAATGCTACCTTAGGAAAAGAAACTAAATTGAAAAGAAGGTATCCTATAAATTGTATGACGAGATCATGATAATGGAGTGTAAAACATAGTTTACCGGCGTTTAAAAATAGGAAGTGAATGATGCACTATGGTCAACAACGAATTTCAAAACATTGACATAAGAAACAATGTCACTCACTCATGACCGATTAATAATCATAACAATGACTCTGTCAGAAATAAAGTGGGACTGAAAGTTTTAAAATAGTTCAAGAGGAACTGACAGAAGAATAAATCACCACGAATGCCTTTCTATTTAACAATACTATGTCAACGGAAGATTTAAAATACGGATACAGAGAAAAAGAAGGACATAAGTGTTTGAAAAATAAAGAAAACAAATCTGGATGAAATATAAATTGCAACCAATTGCCAATTTATAAAGAAATATGTACAAGCAATCAATATTATTTTAAATTACAAGGAAAATAAAATATAACAAAAATTGATAATTGTTATGAAGAAAAGAATACAAACACAAACTACTAGTCAGTGCACCAAAACGTAAGAAAAAATACACATAAAAAGCTGACATGTAAAATTAAGTGGTTTTATCAAAGATCTTGGAAAATATAAAACACTGACAAAAAAACAAGAAGCCTGAAAAAAAATACATACAGGAACAATGAAAATAACCAATAAAAATAGAAAAAGTAACAAAAGGGGATGTATTTTGTAATGGAAACAAAAATAGAGAACTGCTAACAAAAAATAAAGATAGTATAAATATGCGGCAGAAGCATAAAAGAGAACAATCTCAGGATTACAGCAAAAAGAAGTCAACGAAAGAATGAGCACCATTTTAGAATATTGAGATCCTTAGTGGAGAGGAGTATGAAAGCACAAAATGGAAATGTCGTGTGTCTTGTTATGCTATATAGATAACAGAAGAGAATATTCTGACAGTGAAATGATTACAGAAATATCTAATCATTTGTATAGTGGTACATTGTATATAACATATACAGGCAAGGCGTCATCCTAAACCTGCCAGAGAAGACTGGCGTTAACGGCTTAAGAAAATGTTTAAAACAAAAGAAAAGAAAAACGGTTTGATGAACCACATAACACAATTCTTACTAAAGGCGGATTTAATCCAAAGAAAAACGGTTTGATGAACCACATAACCCAAGTCTTACTAAAGGAGGATTTAATCCAAAGAAAAACGGTTTGATGAACCACATAACACAATTCTTACTAAAGGAGGATTTAATCCAAAGAAAAACGGTTTGATGAACCACATAACACAATTCTTACTAAAGGAGGATTTAATCCAAAGAAAAACGGTCTGATGAACCACATAACACAATTCTTACTAAAGGAGGATTTAATCCAAAGAAAAATTAATATAGAGCAAGAAGAACAGATTGTAATTAGAATGAACAAACAAACAAAAGAAAATATATGTGTGTATGTATCAAATGTATGAATGCATGCATGTATGTATGTATGTATGTATGAATGTACGTATGTATCTTTGTATGTATGTATGTATGTATGTATGTACGCATGTATGTATGTATGTATGTATGTATGTATGTATGTATGTATGTATGTATGTAGGTATGTATGTATGTATGTATATATGTGTATGTATATGTATATTTGTAGGTATGTATGTATGTATATATGTGTATGTATATGTATATTTGTATGTATGTATGCATGTATGCATGTATATATGCATGTATGTATGTATGTATGTATGTATATCTGTATGTATGTATGTATGTAATGTATGCATATATATATATATATATGTATATATATATATACATATATATATATATATATATATATATATATATATATATATATATACTATCTTGCATGTGAGTTTGTTAAATAAAAAAAACACAAATAAACAAACGGATTTATATTACAACAATACGTGTGTTCTAGTATAACCTAAGGAACACATAAATACCCGAAATATATACACGCTGATGATGCAGACACGTGACTGATAAGCAAACCATACTTGGAACGGACATAAATGATAAGATATAACAGACTCTATTGATATAAACAGATGAGGTACACACGGCAACATTATATCCCAAAGTGTGCTGCATCTATCTGCTGAGCACATGTTAAATACGTTAAAATTGTGCCAGGTTTAGACATTAGTGGCTGTATAATTAATATCTATAGAAATGCCAATAGAGCTATATCACTAGCAGTAAATCTAGAATAATTAAAATAAATAGTTAACATTAATAAGACAATATATCGTGGATTCATGGAAGGTGGAAAGAACGTGGAGAGAGAGTTAAAGAACATAACTACCATAGACATTTAGCAACGAGTGATTCAAACTACAAAAAGGGATTAAAGAAAAGAAGACTGGCCTTAAGTTCTATAAACGACACATGACTCTTTCAACATTCATAAAAGGAACTAACACAGCGACTAAAACTGACAATATTAAAGTGCTATATCTACTCAACATTCATTCACGACACGTACAGATGGAGGTGTAGATTTATGTAAAACGAGTGGATATTCTTCAGTGGGCGGAGAAGAAAGCTAATAGTGAATTTAATGACCAGCTGAAAATGAAGAAGGAACGATCTAAAACAGATCGAACAAGACAAGTTAAGTAATTATGATTTATTTAGGGGCACCTTTAAGTTGATAATATCATGTATACAGGAACAGAAAGGGAACGAGTAATGTTGATTGATACCATGAACAGATAGAGAACGAGTAATGTTGATTGATACCATGAACAGATAGAGAACGAGTAATGTTGATTGATACCATGAACATATAGATAATGAGTAATGTTGATTGATACCATGAACAGATAGAGAACGAGTAATGTTGATTGATACCATGAACAGATAGAGAACGAGTAATGTTGATTGATACCATGAACAGATAGAGAACGAGTAATGTTGATTGATACCATGAACAGATAGAGAACGAGTAATGTTGATTGATACCATGAACAGATAGAGAACGAGTAATGTTGATTGATACCATGGACAGATATAGAACGAGTAATGTGCATTGATACCATGAACATATAGATAATGAGTACCGTAAAGGCAAGAGTCGGAGTGAAAGCGCCTCGCATGGTAGCCAACCTTCAATATATAGATAACACCAGGAGATGATGCAATAAACTAAAACCAAAACGTAGAGGTAACTGACTGATTGTTGCCTGCAAGTTACTTCCCATTCAACAGTTACACAGACCTGAGAAGAGCAATGTGGTCTACACCAACCCTGCCTGGAAGAGAAACTATATGGTGAAATCGATTCCCTTAAGCAGACCGCTGACTTCATGAAAGAGTCTGGAATCGTACTCTGATTGAGTCTTTATCGCAGAGAGAGAGAGAGAGAGTGAGAGAGAGAGAGAGTGAGAGAGAGAATGAGAGAATGAGAGAGAGAGAGAGTGAGAGAGAGTGTGTGAGAGAGAGAGTGAGAGAGAGTGTGAGAGAGAGTGAGAGAGAGAGTGAGAGAGAGAGAGTGAGGGAGAGAGTGAGAGAGAGAGTGAGAGAGAGAGAGTGAGAGAGAGAGAGAGAGAGAGAGATTCAACAGTTATTAATATCATGTTACTTTTGGAAACATGAAAGTACTTCCAAGAACATCTGCGATTGTCATGCAATATAATATCAGTGAATGCTTGTCTGCAGACCAAGAACTTTCAACACTGACAGTCTGGCTAATCTCAGCCGCGAACATTTCACTTGCAATGAAGGTTGTAAGGGTTATTACGAGCAACTATCTCCCGGAATCTTTCAAGGAGAGGCAGTCGACTGTAGGCATGCCCTTAATAAGGTAGGATTAAACACTTGACCTTCTGGGGGTTTCTTACTATTTCACTTTTGAGTGGTCTATATGTCACGGATTGGTCAAATTAAAGAAAATGAAACACAAAAACTGAGACAAAATTGTAACTAAGAAGCAAACATACAAGAAACACGTTACTTCACGACCATGCTAATCAGAAACAATGTTTTGAGTGCATTAGATTAGACTTATGTGATTTCACCAAATTTGTTTAATATTTATAGTGAGATTATTTTAAGATCCATAAGGGGCATGACTGGAATACAATTGTAGGTCATAATATAAATAATCTAAGAGTGAAAATGAGTTACAAGAAATGTTGGACATTGTAGTGAAGGAAAGCAAAAATAAAGGACCCAGACTTAATAGCAAAAAGACAGAGGTAATGGTAACAACAAAGAAAAAGACATCACCTCAGTGCAAAATAAAGACAAATGGAACAATATTAAAACAGGTAAATGAATTTAAATATTTGGGAACGTTGTTAACCTCAGACGGAAGATGTACAAAAGAGGTGAGATGTAGAATGGCTCAGGCAAAAGCAGCTTTCCAAAAAATGAGGAAAATACTATGCAATCCATTTTTGACAATAGAAACAAGAAAAGAGAGTTCTTAAATGTTACGTAGAGCCAGTCTTAACATACGGATGCAAATCATGGACAATAGGACAACAGACAAGAAAATCACTGGAGTCTGTAGAAATGTGGTTTTACAGAAGAATGTTGAGAATACCATGGACAGCTAAGAAGAGTAATGAAGAGGTTCTGAGAAAGGTCAAAGCAAAAAGAGAGCTAATTTCGAATGTTAGGAAGAAACAATCATCATTTTGTGGTCTTGTAATGAGAAGAGAACAACTTGAATATATTGTAACAACTGGAAAATTTGAGGGACGAAGAGATAGAGGGAAGCAAAGAGAAAAAAATAACAGACAGCTTAAGAGAATGGCTTGGCAGAAGGTAAACAACAGAAATGATAAATAGTTGCCGAGATCGAAAGTTGTGGAGAGACATGATCACCTACGCCACTAGGCCTGGTACTTGATGATGATGATGATGAGATTAGACTAATATGGAAGCTTAAATGACGAATAAGTGATGAGAAGAATTCATTGTAATATTAGTTATGTGTTATTTTGGTAAAATATGGCTATTTCTTTACGCAGCACCTAAAACACATTTTCTTGTTGTGGATATGTTCAGAAAAAAAAAATAAATACCACGAAGAACATGTGACACAAAATCAGAAAGGAAATATTTAAATTTCTCATTTAAATTACTGAGGACGTGTATCATTCCGATAGCAACATATGGCTGTGAATCATAGACTATCTCTCAAACAGCAAGAAATAAAATTGATTCATCCGAAACAAAAATGCTGCACAGTAATATTTTAAAAAAGGATTGACGACATCGAGATGCACCAAGGTACAAAGAGATGATTAATTGCTTTAAAGCTGATGATAATAATGACAATTTATTTTTTTAAAAAAGGAGAAAGAAGTGGTATGGTAAGAGCTTTACGTCGACGAGTAACAAATCAAAAGTCGACGTTTCGTTCAAGGTCTTCAGCTGGAACAATAAAGAAATTGAAACAAAACGTATATATATTTCTTTGTTGTTGTTTGTTGTTCCAGCTGAAGGCCTACTTGACCGAAACGTCGATTTTATTTTTGTGACTCACCTACATAAAACTGTTCCCATACCACTTCTTTCTCCCCTTTTTTTCAAATTGTCATGTATACTTTAGATAATTTGGATAATGAAAAGGGGCAACGAAGACAAACTAAAAGATTTAAACAGTAAAATGAAATATCTTATAAACATCATTCTACAGATGAATTGAATATAATATGACTACGTCAAAAGACACAGCGGGCTGGAAAAAACAATAAGGGGGAGCATGGTTAATTGGCAATCCATTAAAGGCAGACCAAGAAGTAGATGGTTCCAAGACATCATGGAGACCTTAAACATGGCCTCAGAAGAAGTGCGAGATCTGGCTAAGAACGTACATTTTTTTACAGACTGGCTGTGTTGAATGCCACGTTCTGCTAAGGACATACGACCAGATGATGCTGGCAGCTTTCGTTTTTGATCGACTGTTTTTCTTTCATTGCTAGAATTGTCAAAACACAAAAACACACAGAAACATAAATATAATATGTACATTTCTTCTCCAGAAGCATCCATCCTACAAAGTGACGCTCACATGCGACGGCCTGCGGTTTACGTCAGATTTGGTCTCTCCTGAAACTACCACACGTTTACGTTATTTTCTAAAACTCAAAAGTCGCAGGTACGACTCTGTTTGTAACGTCGTCAAGACACCAAACAGAAAACATGACAACTTCTATTGCAGGAAACAAAACCACATACAAACACTTATATTATTCCCGGTCACATGTACATAATCTGCCATCATTTGTATAATGTTGAAAGCAACATCACAAGTAATTACATCAACGTATTTGTTTCTGCCACAGGTATCCAGTACCACGTGGTCGAGACGGTTACGTTAATCCCTGCAAAGACATACAGTAACTGGCGACAACATTCAAGAAAACGTACTCTCTCTAAGTCGAGTTATTTATTAGTTTACTATAATTCTAAACTTTTCGTGTACATCTAAAGTAACGCTGATAATTATTATATTATGTTTATCATCATCAAGTATATGGCCTGATGCCGTAGGTGATCATGTCTCTCCACAACTTTCGATCTCAACAGTTATTTATCATTTCTATTGTTACCTTTCTGCCAAGCCATTCTCTTAAACTGTCTGGTATCTTTTCTCTTTGCTTCCATCTATCTCTTCGTCCCTCAATTTTCCCAGTTGTTACATTATATTCCAATTGTTCTCTTCTAATTACTTGGCCAACAACGATGATTGTTCCAACCTAATACTGGAAATTAGCTCTCTTTTTTCTTTGGCCTCCTAGAGAACGTGTAATAATATATAATGCTTAAATCTTTAATTTAATAATCTATTATGTTTAGAGGATGTAACATTTTTCTTCCACTTCCGGTCAGTTTTGCACATGCATTTTTAACTAATATTTCTAACTCAGAAATAAACAGAATATTGCAATACTATAATTGTGTTAACTTTTGTTCAGCACATTGACAAATCTTAAAATATAAAACAATCAAAGTGAAATTAATTTCATGTAAGGCTGTCTATCTATCTATCTATCTATCTATCTATCTATCTATCTATCTATCTATCTATCTATCTATCTATCTATCTATCTATCTATCTATCTATCTATCTATCTATCTATCTATCTATCTATCTATCTATCTATCTATCTATCTATCTATCTATCTATCTATCTATCTATCTATCTATCTATCTATCTATCTATCTATCTATCTATCTATCTATCTATCTATCTATCTATCTATCTATCTATCTATCTAATCTATCTATCTATCTATCTATCTATCTATCTATCTATCTATCTATCTATCTATCTATCTATCTATCTATCTGTCTGTCTGTCTGTCTGTCTGTCTGTCTGTCTGTCTGTCTGTCTGTCTATCTATCTATCTATCTATCTAGCTATCTATCTATCTATCTATCTACTGACCTATCGAGCCTTAGCCGGCCCAAAAGGGCATTACCCCAGTGACTCTCTCTTTTATATAATTGTTTTTATTTCTAATAGTTTTCAATCTTTGTAAAGATCTTTTAATAAATCGTGTTGTTTGTCTCTGTTCTGTGCAACAACTCTATCTCACTGAGAGAGCTGATTCTCGGACATTTCCACCCCTCTATCCACATCACCTTCCACATCTCCACCTCCTCCGTATCTTTCCTGGACATCCTAGTCTCCTTGGGCACCTCTCATCTTCTCACCTCGGTCTTCTACAAGGCCACGGACTCCCATAGTTTCCTCCGCTACGACTCCTCTCATCCTACATCCTGCAAGAACTCACTTCCATATTCTCAGCTTCTCAGACTTCGTCGCCTTTGCCAAGACGACGAAGATTTCCTTCACAATGCCCACCTCATGCTTGATTTCTTCCGCCGACGCCTTTATCCAGAATCAGCTCTCCTCCCTGCCCTGCGTCGAGTTCTCCACACTTCACGTCAGTCTGCTCTTACCCCCTCTACTCATCCCCCCTCTGATAGAGTAGTGCTCGCTCTCACCCATCACCCACACCACTACGCCGCTATTAGGACAATCCACCGCTACCTCCCTATTCTTCGATCTGACCCTACTACTCGTCTGCTCTTCCCTGACCCGCCACTAGTGGCCTTTAGACGTGACCGGAACCTCCGAGACTTTCTTGTCAGGGGCCGTCTTGCTGCTGACCACTTCAACCATCGATGCACTATCCGCTGCAACCGGAGAGTATGTAAAACTTGTGACCACGTTCTCCAGACCGACACTGTCCTCTTCCCTAATGGTCCTTTCGAGATCAGAGAGGGATTCACTTGCACATCGCGGAACATCATTTATGCCATCATTTGTAAGCGATGCAAGTTGACCTACATTGGTCAGTCTGGTCGCAGAATCGGCGATAGGTGCCGTGAACACTTGAATGACATCACCCAAGAAGCGGACACTCCTGTAGCAGCCCACTTTAACTCGAGGGGCCATCGAGGTAAGACTGATGTCTTGGTAACTGGCCTATTATCATGCTCCTCTGATCACCACAGTCGGCTCACTCTTGAGCACCGTCTGATCGCTCGTTGGGGCTGCCTCACCCCTCGTGGCATCAATGTATCCCTGTCCCTCTGAGGACCCTCCGGCCTCCGACTCCACCCTCCCACCTATGGACCTCTCTTCCTATTTCTCTTCTTGGGTCCTCTACTCCTCATCCATCCCTGCTTTTCATATCCTCTTTGAGTAACCCCCATCCTGCCTTCTTCCTCCTAAACCCCCCCTCTCCCTACACCTTTTTCTCTTCTGACTACCTTCATGTCCTTTACCTCTTTATCACTATATCACCTCTCCACCTGGACTGTACGTACGATCTCTCTGCCCACCTCTATTGTCCCTCGTCCTTCCTACCACCCCTCTGCTGATCTACTCCTAGCTCACCCCTCTCCTCTCTATTCACTTGTAGTCACTACTCATCTATACCTACTATTCCAGTATCCCCCTTATCCTGATGCCCACTTTCATTCCCCCCTTTGTTCTATCATTTCCCTACTTCTTTACCTCCTATGGTTCATACCTCTTGCACACCATCCCCTATTGCTCCACTTCTTCCAGACTTTCTCTTTTTCCATTCACTTCTGACCTACCGCCTCTCCCTCTATCCAGTTTTCACATACCTGCTTCTTATCCCTCCTCTCCATACCTCCTCCTCTAATACTTCCCTACCTCCCGATAGACTAACTTCCTCCGGACCACCCCTCTATCGCCCTTCTCATTATACCGGCTTTATTATTCTTCCTCACCGTATCTCTTCCTCCAGTATCCAATCCTTCCTTTCGTTGACCTACCTCTCAACTCTTTCAGTTCGAGGCCATCCATTCTGTAGAGTCCATCTCTCTCACCCACTGCCTAGTTTACTACTTTGTCGTGTCATTCAATTTCTTTCTCTTAACCTCTCGCGTGATCTCTCACTTCCATTGTTGAGTGATTTATATGTATTGCTTGTTGTGTCCCAGGAGTGTCCTCGTCTATCCCCCCTTCCCCCCCCCCCTTTTGGTTTTCCCGATATTAGATCCTTTTGCCCTCTTTACTGACCTGTCTTTGTCACGTGTTGCTTTCTATACACGTTCTCTGCGCTTTTAGTCATTCCGACTTGTTTCAGCACGGATTACAGTTTTCCTGCTCTGAGCTCAGCTAAGTACAATTTATTATACATTTTTCTCTCTCTTTTTCTATTTTATATATTTTGACGCCCATCATACCTCTCATCATGTAATATTCATTTCTCTCTTTTCTTATTCTGCATCCTACTTTCCTCGCCCTCCACTTGATCATCTAACATGTAGTAATTGTGCTTCACCGCTTGTTGTCGTTGTCCCTGTATTCTAAAGAAGGCCACAGGCCGAAACGTCAGTATTGTGTTGTGTTCTTTATTTGTAAAGCTGTCACCATACCTTGGAGTGTTTAGTACACCCCACCATTGGCTCCTTGCTACCAGCTTTACCGCAGCATTGCAATTATTTGCCTGTCCCCTGATTCTCGCTACTCTTGCTCTCTGATCAATGTTTTCAGTGTATCTCTGGGTTGGCCCCTTTTCCTCTTACATATTGTTTCCCACAAGAGGGATTGGTTTGCTATTCGGTTATTATCTCTCTTCATTACATGTCCAACATATCACCGTCGTCCTTTCTTGATTACTGAAGATATTAGTGGCGAATGACGATTATTAATATGAATGGTGACTTCTCTAATTTCCTTGTTTGTTTTGAATTCGTTCCACGCTATACCAAGTATTTTCCTTAGACATTAATTTTCGTATGCGTTCAACTTTGTTTTTTTATGTCTTGTTGTTTTCCAGCTCTCACATGCATACGTAATGGTTCATAATACGTTTGATTTGAATAATCTAAATTTTGTGTTTGTGCTGATGAGTTTTAATTCCCACAACTTTTCAGGACTTCTGAAAGAATTTGCTGCTTTAGCTATTCTGATTCTAATTTCTTTGCTTGTATCCCCTTCTCGATCAATATAACTTCTAAGATAGATAAAGTGATCGATCTCTTCTGGTTTGTTCCCCATGTATATTTTGTCATCGGTTGGAATTAAGCTTTTCATGACTTTAGTCTTCTCATGATTGATCTCAAGCCCAATTTTGCTGGCTATTGATGATAGTTCATTTGTGTTTTCCTGCATCGTTTTTATCTGACTGCTGATGAGAACAATGTCATCATCAAAACCGAGGTCCTCTAAATGGTCTGGTTGTGTCCATTCGATGCCTTTGCTACCAGTGCAGCATTTCTTCATTATGAAGTCCATAACCACTCTAAATAACAAGGGCGATAAAATACATCCTTGTTTAACCACAGTTTCTACTGGAAAAATTTCGCTCAGTTCTTCCTCTGTTCGAACTGCTCATGTGTAGCCATCATACACGTCATTGATAATATTTATACTTTTTTTATGGTAAGCCATATTGCTTCAGATTTTTCCACAAAGAAACTCTATGAAAGCTGTTGAATGTTTTTTTTAAGTCAATGAAGTTAAGTACACACGTTTTTTTTTGCTTTTCAATGTGTTCCTCCAGTATACGTCGTAGAGTAAAAATGCGGTGGCCAATGCAGCTTCTCCCTTTTGTAAACAGTCTGTTCTTCACACATCACTGTATCTACTGAATCCTTTATTCTACCCATGATGATGTTGAATAACTTTGAGACAAATGACAAAAGTGTCAAGTTGTTACAATCTCTGAGATTGCCATTTTTTGGGAATCTTACCAATGACTTCTTTTTTCCATTTATGAGGCACCCTCTCTGCTTTCCAAATGATACATTATCAGTGTATCAGTAGGTGTATTAAATTATGGATATCAATTGCCTTGAGGATCTCAGCTGTTACCATTATCCTCGCCAACAGACTTGTTGTTGTCCAACCGTTTTAAGGAGGTCTCAATTTCGCTCAAGGTGAAGTCATCAATCGATCAATCCATCCATCAATCAATCAATCAATCAATCAATCAGTCAATCAATCAATCAATCAATCAATCCATCCATCTATCTATCTATCTATCTATCTATCTATCTATCTATCTATCTATCTATCTATCTATCTATCTATCTATCTATCTATCTATCTATCTATCTATCTATCTATCTATCTACTGACCTATCGAGCCTTAGCCGGCCCAAAAGGGCATTACCCCAGTGACTCTCTCTTTTATATAATTGTTTTTATTTCTAATAGTTTTCAATCCTTGTAAAGATCTTTTAATAAATCGTGTTGTTTGTCTCTGTTCTGTGCAACAACTCTATCTCACTGAGAGAGCTGATTCTCGCTACTCTTGCTCTCTGATCAATGTTTTCAGTGTATCTCTGGGTCGGCCCCTTTTCCTCTTACATGTTGTTTCCCACAAGAGAGATTGGTTTGCTATTCGGTTATTATCTTTCTTCATTACATGTCCAACATATCACCGTCGTACTTTCTTGATTACTGAAGATATTAGTGGCGAATGACGATTATTAATATGAATGGTGACTTCTCTAATTTCCTTGTTTGTTTTGAATTCGTTCCACGCTATACCAAGTATTTTCCTTAGACATTAATTTTCGTATGCGTTCAACTTTGTTTTTTTATGTCTTGTTGTTTTCCAGCTCTCACATGCATACGTAATGGTTCATAATACGTTTGATTTGAATAATCTAAGTTTTGTATTTGTGCTGATGAGTTTTAATTTCCACAACTTTTCAGGACTTCTGAAAGAATTTGCTGCTTTAGCCAGTCTGATTCTAATTTCTTTGCTTGTATCCCCTTCTCGATCTATGTGACTTCCAAGATAGATAAAGTGATCGATCTCTTCTGGTTTGTTCCCCATGTATATTTTGTCATCGGTTGGAATTAAGCTTTTCATGACTTTAGTCTTCTCATGATTGATCTCAAGCCCAATTTTGCTGGCTATTGATGCTAGTTCATTTGTGTTTTCCTGCATCGTTTTTATCTGACTGCTGATGAGAACAATGTCATCATCAAAACCGAGGTCCTCTAAATGGTCTGGTTGTGTCCATTCGATGCCTTTGCTACCAGTGCAGCATTTCTTCATTATGAAGTCCATAACCACTCTAAATAACAAGGGCGATAAAATACATCCTTGTTTAACCACAGTTTCTACTGGAAAAATTTCGCTCTGTTCTTCCTCTGTACGAACTGCTCATGTGTAGCCATCATACACGTCATTGATAATATTTATACTTTTTTATGGTAAGCCATATTGCTTCAGATTTTTCCACAAAGAATCTCTATGAAAGCTGTTGAATGCTTTTTTTTAAGTCAATGAAGTTAAGTACACACGTTTTTTTTGCTTTTCAATGTGTTCCTCCAGTATAAGTCGTAGAGTAAAAATGCGGTGGCCAATGCAGCTTCTCCCTTTTGTAAACAGTCTGTTCTTCACACATCACTGTATCTACTGAATCCTTTATTCTACCCATGATGATGTTGAATAACTTTGAGACAAATGACAAAAGTGTCAAGTTGTTACAATCTCTGAGATTGCCATTTTTTGGGAATCTTACCAATGACTTCTTTTTTCCATTTATGAGGCACCCTCTCTGCTTTCCAAATGATACATTATCAGTGTATCAGTAGGTGTATTAAATTATGGATATCAATTGCCTTGAGGATCTCAGCTGTTACCATTATCCTCGCCAACAGCCTTGTTGTTGTCCAACCGCTTTAAGGAGGTCTCAATTTCGCTCAAGGTGAAGTCATCAATCAATTAATCAATCAATCAATCAATCAATCAATCAATCAATCTGTCTATCTATCTATCTATCTATCTATCTATCTATCTATCTATCTATCTATCTATCTATCTATCTATCTATCTATCTATCTATCTATCTATCTATCTATCTATCTATCTATCTATCTATCTATCTATCTATCTATCTATATATATCTATCTATCTATCTATCTATCTATCTATCTATCTATCTATCTATCTATCTATCTATCTATCTATCTATCTATCTATCTATCTATCTATCTATCTATCTATCTGTCTGGCTCACTATATGTCTGTCTGTTTGTCTGTCTGTCTGTCTATCTCTCTGTCTGTCTCTCTATCTGTCTGTCTCTCTGTCTTTCTGTCTGTCTGTCGTATATCTAGGACGACACATATGAATCATGTCTCAGGTGAGGTCCAGCTCCCCTAGAGTACCAAGAAGTTAAATGGTCAAAATACTAGCTCGACTAGGCGCTTCTGATGATCAGATTTCCTTGTGCTTCGACGCTGCATATAACAGGTTTGAATTAAATGCATAACACATGTTATAAGATAAGACATGATAAGACATATTTCAGCTAGTATGTTTGTCCTTGTATTAAAAAAAAATATTTCTTGTATTCAGTTAATAGTTGATATGTGTTGATGTTGATGAGTTGATATATGTGTTAATTGTGATGATTTGATATATGTGTTGGTTGTGTTGAATTGTTATATGTCTTGATTGTGATGAGTTGATGTATGTGTTGCCTGTGTTGAATTGTTAAATGTCTTGATTGGGATGAGTTGTTGTATGTGTTGATTCTGATGAGTTGATATATGTGTTGATTGTGATGAGTTGATATATGTGTTGATTGTGATGAGTTGATGTATGTGTTGATTGTGATGAGTTGATATATGTGTTGATTGTGATGAATTGTTGTTATATGTCTTGATTGTGATGAGTTGATATATGTGTTGATTGTGATGAGTTGATGTATGTGTTGATTGTGATGAATTGATATATGTGTTGATCGTGATGAGTTGATATATGTGTTGATTGTGATGAGTTAATATATGTCGTGATTGTGATGAGTTGATGTATGTGTTCATTGTGATGAGTTGATATATGTGTTGATTTTGATGAGTTGATGTATGTGTTCATTGTGATGAGTTGATATATGTCTTGATTGTGATGAGTTGATATATGCCTTGATTGTGATGAGTTGATATATGTCTTGGTTGTGATGAGTTGATATATGTGTTGATCGTGATGAGTTGATAACATTGTGATGAATTGATATATGTGTTGATTGTGATGAGTTGATATATGTGTTGATCGTGATGAGTTGATAACATTGTGATGAATTGATATATGTGTTCATTGTGATGAGTTGATATATGTGTTGATTGCGATGAGTTGATATATGTGTTGGTTGCGATGAATTGATATATGTGTTGAATGTGATGAGTTGATATATGTGTTGATTGCGATGAGTTAATATATGTGTTGATTGTGATAAATTGATATATGTGTTGATTGCGATGAGTTGATATATGTGTTGGTTGTGATGAATTGATATATGTGTTGATTGTGATGAATTGATATATGTGTTCATTGTGATAAATTGATATATGTGTTGATTGTGATGAATTTATATATGTGTTGATTGTGATGAATTGATATATGTGTTGAATGTGATGACTTGACCAGCGCCGCAAGAAAAGGAGTCTATAAAACTATTGCTATATGTTGAGCCTTAACTGCTAACTAATACTAATGATTCCTCTCGGACTCACTAATTATGCAGAAATTTGCGTGTGCGTCTTTTTTTATATTCATTGTATTCATGTAATTTATGTTCATTAATATCTCTTTTGTTTGTCGACAGCCGGCTCTTCTGTCTTTTTGTGAGTAACTGTATTGATCTGGTAAGATTTAATGGTGGTGAGAGTGCGTTGTTCGCTTGGGATATTACGCGACGTGTATTGTTAATATATATTTCTATTTTATGATTACATTTTAGAAAGCATAAACGTAGACAGCAAAATTCTAAGAATAATAAAGAACATTTACTGGCAAGAAACAGCGGCCATACGAACTGGAAACCAATTGGGAATGCTTCAACAAATAAAATTGGGTGTTAGACAAGGTTGTGTGCTGTCACCAGATTTGTTTAATTTTTATAGTGAGATTATTTTAAGATCCATAAGCCTGGAATAACAATTGGAGGTCATAATATAAATAATCTAAGGTATGCTGATGATAGAGTCTTTATCGCTAAGAGTGAAAATGTGTTACAAGAAAGGTTGGACATTACAGTGAAAGGAAAAAAAAATAAAGGACTCAGCCTTAATAGAAAAATGACAGAGGTAATTGTAACAGCAAAGAAAAGACATCACCTCAGTGCAAAAAAAAAGACAAGTGGAACAATATTAAAACAGGTAAATGAATTTAAATATTTGGGAACTTTGTTAACCTCAGACGGAAGATGTACAAAAGAGGTGAGATGCAGAATGGCCCAGGCAAAAGCAGCTTTCCAAAAAAATGAGGAAAATACTATGTAATCCATTTTTGTCAATAGAAACAAGAAAAAGAGTTCTTAAATGCTACGTAGAGCCAGTCTTAACATATGGATGCGAATCATAGACAATATGACAACAGACAAGAATATCACTGGAGTTTGTAGAAATGTGGTTTTACAGAAGAATGTTGAGAGTACCATGGAGAGCTAAGAAGAGTAATGAAGATGTTCTGAGAAAGGTCAAAGCAAAAAGAGAGCAAAAAGAGAAATATCCAATATTAGGAAGAAACAATCATCATTTTTGGCCATGTATTGAGAAGAGAACAGCTGGAATATATTGTAACAACTGGAAAAAGTGAGGGATAAAGAGATAGAGGGAAGCAACGAGAAAAAAATAACAGACAGCTTAAGAGAATAGCTTGGCAGAGGTCAACAAAAGAAATGATAAATAGCTGCCGGGATTGAAAGTTGTGGAGAGAAATGATCACCTACGCCAGCAGGACCGGTCCTTGATGATGATGATGATGATGATGATTGTATGATACAAAAGAATGGACATGTGTTTCTATATGTAGATTATATCAATACTTCCTATATTTCGACTCACAAACAATAAGAAAATAGACATTACCAAGATGACATGTGCTAGACCAGTGGCTCCCAAAACATGGGTCACGACCCCAAAAAAGGAGTCGAGGTGTTTTATTTGGGGCTGCAGGACAGTGGTGCGACATAGCCATCCATATATTTGCAAAATCATGTTTGCAGAAATTGAAACCGAATAACCTTGCAACTAAGGTGACAATTTTAAGCTGTAGAGGGATGACGTCATTATATCCACAAACACCACAACATGTAAAGCTGAAAATGTCACGATAGTTGGGGGTGTTCCGGAAATTTCTAGTCAGCTCGTAGAATGTTGTACATCTATAGTTGATCATGGGTGAGCCGTTACACCAATATCTCTGAGTTGATGTCGTTACACCAATACCCCTTGGCTGATATCGATATACCAATATCTCTGAGCTGATATCGTTACACCAATATCTCTCAGTTGATATCGTTACACCAATATATCTGAGCTGATATTGTTACACCAATATCTCTCAGCTGATATCGTTACACCAATATATCTGAGCTGATATCGTTACACCAATATCTCTCAGTTGATACCGTTACACCAATATCTCTCAGTTGATATCGTTACACCAATATCTCTCAGTTGATATCGTTACACCAATATATCTGAGTTGATATCGTTACACCAATTTATCTGAGCTGATATCGTTACACCAATATATCTGAGCTGATATCGTTACACCAATATCTCTCAGTTGATATCGTTACACCAATATATCTGAGCTGATATCGTTACACCAATATATCTGAGCTGATATCGTTACACCAATATATCTGAGCTGATATTGTTACACCAATATCTCTCAGCTGATATCGTTACACCAATATATCTGAGCTGATATCGTTACACCAATATCTCTCAGTTGATATCGTTACACCAATATATCTCAGTTGATATCGTTACACCAATATCTCTCAGCTGAAATCGTTACACCAATATATCTGAGCTGATATCGTTACACCAATATATCTGAGCTGATATCGTTGCACCAATATCTCTCAGTTGATATCGTTACACCAATATCTCTCAGTTGATATCGTTACACCAATATATCTGAGCTGATATCGTTATACCAATATCTCTCAGCTGATATCGTTACACCAATATATCTGAGCTGATATCGTTACACCAATATATCTGAGTTGATATCGATATCCACACTTGTCCCTGCTCGCAATGCAGCAAACGTCACATGTAGTGGTCGGTCACTCCTCAGCGGCCACGCCCAGAGTTATCAGGGGTTACGGGTGTGATATGAAAATATTGAAAGCTTTTGCGTAGATATTTGTTTGTCGAAGCGTGTAGGGACCTTGCGTTCGTCGGGATAGTTTGTTGTTAGGTCAGCGTTATACGTAGTTTGGTGATTACCTCTACGGTTTGCGGGTTCTGGTTGCCTCTACGGTTTGCGGGTTCTGATTGCATCTACGGTTTGCGGGTTCTGATTGCCTCTACTGTTTGCGGGTTTTGATTGCCTCTACGGTTTGCGGGTTCTGATTGCCTCTACAGTTTGCGGGTTATAATTGCCTCTACAGTTTGAGGGTTGTGATTGCCTCTACGGTTTGCGGGTTCGGAATTGTTCTACGGTTTGCGGGTTATGATTGCCTCTACAGTTTGCGGGTTCTGATTGCCTCTACAGTTTGCTCATTATAGCTTGCTGCTATAGTTACTGAGTTTAGTGCCATGTGCATACCGTGCGTTGTGTTTATCATTCGCATCCGGATTGTGTTTCGATATTCTGATTGCTTACGATGAATGATGATATCGTATGACGAAGGGCGGTTCAGGTGCTTTCACTTTCGGTGCAGCTTAGTCTTATTTCTTTAAGCATGTGCTGTAACTGCTGTGATGAATACTGCAACTGCTTTCTTTGTTTGGCTCTTTCAATGAAATAAGTTTTAATTCGGATAATTCAACTTGCATGTTTGAGCAATTGCGGATTTTAATTCGGTTGCAGTGATACCGGGGCCTTCGATTAACCATAACCATAAGATGCTACAGAAACATTCTTAAAATACATTGGATAATGAACAAGAGTAATGCAGACTTGTTAAAATATTTAAACATTAAAAAGATTTAGCTTATAAACATGACTCTACATAGGAAATTAAAATGATAATGTTACGTCAAAGTGGCATATCAGTTTGGAAAGAACTAAAATGGATGCATGGTTCCTGGGCGACGCAACAGGGGCAGACCAACAGGAAGGTGTTTTCAAAACTTCAAGGAGACCTTGAACATGACAACAGAGGAGGTGAGAGATCTGGCGTGAGGCTTTCAGATGGGTTGTGGTGAATGCAATGGACATTCTACCTGTTGATTTTACAAATCTCCTTTAACTTTCAGATGTAAGAAATGCATCATCACAGTACACGAACATCAATATATCATCACAGTACACGAACATCAATGTATCATCACAGTACACGAACATCAATGTATCATCACAGTACACAAACATCAATGTATCATCACAGTACACGAACATCAATGTATCATCACAGTACACAAACATAAATGTATCATCACAGTACACAAATATCAATGTATCATCACAGTACACGAACATCAATGTATCATCACAGTACACGAACATCAATGTATCATCACAGTACACGAACATCAATGTATCAACACAGTACACGAACATCAATGTATCATCACAGTACCCGAACATCAATGTATCATCACAGTACACGAACATCAATGTATCATCACAGTACACAAACATCAATGTATCATCACAGTACACGAACATCAATGTATCACAACGTAGTTTAAACTAGATTGTAAACTTCTGTGGCTCTGGTAGAAATTGTCTTTTATTTTAGTAACTTCGTCACAGCTCAGGCCTTTAGTCTGCTCTTTTCGATATTTCTTTTGTCAGAGAGTTGCTTTTTAGTGTTTATTAAAAAAAATATATTTATAATATTTTTTATAAATGTATAAATATATATAGTTTAAATTGATTCAATGGAAAATTGTTTAAAGTGATTAATAAAGGTTTGATGTCACCTTGACTTAGCACTACAGTTTTCTGAACACTAATTAACAGTGAAAAAAAGTTGTGTGTGTATATATATATATACATGTATATATATATATATATATATATATATATATATATATATATATATATATATATATGAGTGAATATAGTAAAGTCCACACAGATTAGATATAGAGTATCTAGAAAATAAATTCTTAACAATGAATTAAACTGAGCTGACGACTAATCTCGAAGTGGTACTAGAACAAGTCTGTGCGGCTTAACAAAAGAGAATCTGCAGACGAAAGGTCATGTACATACATACGTGGAAACATTATATATGCAAGTGTCTGCATGTATGTGTCTATGTATGGGATGGTCTCTTCTACCTTTATAGCTCCCAGTGGAGCATATGTCTTCAACAAACACTTTCCAAGTCGTTCTGTTTTTTTTTCTTGCCATTCTTTTAAGATCATTTCATGTCTTCTCCATCATCATCTCTACTTCTATCTGGCTTCTCCAAGAATTCTTTGGTCTTCCTCTTTGTCTTTTCTCCAGGGGATTCCAAAAAAGGCCTGTTGTGTAATACTCTCAGTTGGCTTCCGTAGTGTGTGTCCTATCCAGCGCCATTGTCTTCACTACAATGTATCCACTCTGTTTATCCACTGGTACATTTCTATAATTTTATGTTAGTGATATTGTCCCGCCATTTCCATCCCTTTATTCTGCGTAAGCATCAATTAATGAAAGTCTGTATCTTCATGATTGTCAATTTTGTTGTTCTCCATATTCTATAGCCATATAATAGGACCGCCTTAACATTTGAGTTGAAAATTTTTATTTTTGTATTTAACCAAATTTATTTGGATTTCCATATGCTTCCCAGTGCAATGAAAGCTCCTCTTGCTTTTGATATCCTTATTTTGGTATCATTTTCTGTTCCTCCCTCGTTATCTATATTACTGCCCAGATATATGTTAGATTGTACGTCTAGTAGAGGTATTTCTCCTAGTTTTATTTGGTTATGGCCAACTGTATTAATTCTCATAATGTTGGTCTTATCTCTATTAATCTTCAGTCCTAGCTGTTGTGATCTCTCATAAAGTATGCTCATTTTATCCTGCATCTGTTGATGGCTGAGTGATAGGAGAGCTATGTCATCAGCAAAGTCTAAATCATCAAGTTGTTTGGTCAGTGACCACTGTATGCCATTTTTGTTGTTTTGAGTTATTTTGACAATCCAATCTATGCCCAGTAGAAAGAGAAATGGAGACAGAAGGCATCCCTGCCTTACTCCTGTTCTTATTTCAAATGCTTCTGTAAGCTTTCCTTCATGCACCACACTACATTTCGTTCCTTCATACATTGCTTTTATCTGGTTAATAAACTTTATGTGAATTCCGTAATGACTCATCAACTTCCAAAGCATTCCTCTGTCTAAACTATCAAATGCCTTTTCGTAATCTATGAATCCAATATAAAGTAGGGATTTTAGTTCTAAACTTTGTCAACCATTGTACGTAAAGTAGTCATTTGATCAGCACATGATCTGTTATTCCTAAAACCTGCTTGTTCATCTCTCAAATGTTTCTCTATGGCCTATGTATGGGATGGTATGACGGCATAACTATGCCTTTTCATGTAGGTGTATACATATGTATATAATTGCAGATACGCATGGGCGATTTAGCGACTATTTCCACTGGTGACCTATAAGTCATAGCAGACTAAAGTTAGTAAAAAATGCTGCACTGATTGAAAGGAAATAATAAGACAACCTGATTGTAAAACCAATTTTACATATTTGTGGGAAATTGTTAATTGATCTGTCAGCGCTATTTGAAATTATTGGCATTTGAACGACCACACCATTACCCCGAAATTTCCGGTTTTCCCCCATGTTTGTTACTTGGTCTCTTCAACCATCATCATGTGCCTCTAACTCACTCAACTGTATAACTAGTTATAGCAAATTTAAAATGTAGTATTTCCAGTTGCCTAATATTAATAAATATTCCCAATTATTGCATTGAAGCACAATACATTAATCATTAATTATGATTAATATAATAATTATATATATATAATAGAATAATAATTCATTAATCATTTAATATTATATAATTATTATGTTTTTAATGTATCAAAATAAAATGTATGGTTTATATTATTATAATAAGATATGAAGATTAAGAAGGATGAGAATGAATGACCATGATTAAATGTGCAATTAAATTTAAATAATTATAAAACGGTGAATAATTTTTTTTCCCTAGAATTGGAGTCAATCTAACAGTGCCTGCCACCAGGGTTGACAGATGGAAATTTTGATATAAGGCCAAAAAACTGTGCTAAAAAAGCCAAACATTTTTGACATAATCACATCATATTTAATGCTCCAAATCCAGTTTAATACAAGGAACAAATAATTTTAAGGAACTGCTAATATTCCTGTTAACAATTTTACTTCAAAATCAACTTGATCAACATTTTTTAAATGTCCGTTTGCATGATATAGTCTGCTTTGAAGACTTGTAAATGTAGTTCATGATAGGGGTGGATCAGCTTTAGTTTGTTGAAAAAGGCTGTTCATCATTTCAAACTCCTGGACTACGGGTGTTGCAAACACAAAGAACAAGTAATTGTTGTAATCTAGCACCATTTCTTTCAACAATCTTGCTTTAAACTTTGTGTCTAATTTTGAGTGAGCTGGTTCAGCATTAATAAAGTAAGCACTCAGCTCTTTCCAGTTCATCAAAATATTAAACATAACTTTTCCACGCACAAGCGACCGAGTAGAGGAAGGCTTTTCAAATGGAAGCGGGGCAGTTCAGCTTGTTTAATAAGCTGTAGGTGTATTCATGACTTTAAACACCTCTCTGTAGGCTTCTCGTTGTTAGTCACTGTGTTGTTCGGAGACTTGAAGAGAGGTACAATCTTAGCATTTATGATCTGAAATGTCATGTCCACCCTCTGGATGGTCTGGCAAGTGCAGCCAGGCTCACGCTTGCAAGATTGGACAGTGAGTGGAAGGGTACAACTTCGACCCCAACAGACTGTGTGGTTTCAAACTTGATCCACAATCTTTCAAAACTAAGGTACAAACAAGGTTCTGGGGATCCACAGGGATTACAAACATTCCTGCGGGGTAAGAACCTGAAATCTGGCACCATCCTCAGGTATGTGGGGAACAGAATTCATGTTCTGTTCCATATGGCAGCAACTGTTTACTGTTTAAGAAGCACCTTCCTGGAATTCTTAAAAGAAAGGAACAGTTTTTTTGAAAAAAGCTATCCATAAGCAGCTGATGGATGGTGACACCCAGATTCAGCTTCAAGCCCTGGGTATGTTTTCCAAGTTCCTGACTGGACCCTGGATGGAAGTTATTTATATTCTTGTAATTCATTGAAACATGCAAGAGTCCAAGTTAGTTAAAGACCAGAAATGCTGGCTTTGAGTGCGTTAGTAAGTGAAAATATATAGATTTAATTAGACGGAATGCGACAGAGTCATACAATGTTAGCTATTTAGTTAAAACTCATCATCATCAAGTACCGGGCCTACTGCCGTAGGCGATCATGTCTCTCCACAACTTTCGATCTTGGTAGCTATTTATCATTTCTGTTGTTGACCTTCTGCCAAGCCATTCTCTTAAGCTGTCTGTTATTTTTTTTCTCTTTGCTTCTCTCTATCTCTTCGTCCCTCAATGTTTCCAGTTGTTACAATATATTCCAGTTGTTCTCTTCTCATTACATGACCTAAAAATGATGATTGTTTCTTCTTAATAATGGAAATTAGCTCTCTTTTTGCTTTGACATCTTTCAGAACATTTTCATTACTCTTCTTCACTGTCCATGGTATTCTCAACATTCTTCAGCAAAGCCACATTTCTACAGACTCCAGTGATTTTCTTGTCTGTTGTCCTATTGCCCAGTGTTCACATCCATATGTTAAGACTGGCTCTACCTAACATTTAATAATTCTGTTTCTTTTCGTGTTTCTATTGTCAAAAATGGTATGTATGTTTAGTGTCTGTTATTATCCCATGTAAGTGGTTTTTCATAATACATATTAGCATTAGACATACATTGTTCATTACATGTTGACAATAACATTAGTAAAAAGTTCAGTCTTTTAGTTGACAGATAATCCTTGTTATTCACCAGACAACATCATTAGTGGTCAGGTTTTTTAAGTTAACAAAATTGTGTTTATTTTGCTTCTTTTTTTTTTTACAAAAAAATGTCAGAAGTATAACTATTGCATCTATGCAGCTTTAAATTTGAATTAAAATAATTATGTTAAAATTCCCCAGTTTATCACTCAGCTCACAAGATTGTTAAGATCTTTTGTTTCTTTTTTTGAATTATGCAAACCGCAAAAGCGTATATCTATTAGCCTATATCTTTTCTACTATGTTTTTATGTGAAAAATATTAATTAAAGATTGCAAACGTTCAAAAATGCTTTTAAAATGCCCTTTGCATGCTCCTTTGTGTACAGTGTTTATCTTCTTCTTCTTCTACCTTTTTAGCTCCCAGTGGAGCATAGGTCTTCAACAAACACTTTCCAAGTCGTTATGTTTTTTTGCCATTCTTTTAAGATCATTCCATGTCTTCCCCATCATCTTCATCTCTAACTCTATCTGTCTTCTCCAAGAATTACTTGGTCTTCCTCTTTGTCTCTTCCCCTGAGGATTCCAAAAAAGGGCCTGTTGCGTAATACTCTCAGTAGTGTGTGTCCTATCCAGTGCCATCGAAAGCGACAGTTGCTAGAGCCTGCAGTATTATTTTTCTGTTTTCAATAAATGTCATTTTTAAAATGCCATTTTTGCATGTTCCTATAATGGCGCATATTGTGGATTTTGATAAATAATATCAAACAATGGTTATATTTTTGTTTGTTTAAACGATCACACTCTGATGCCCAGATTGCCTCATATTGTAAAGTCTCCATAAAATTTTTCTACCTCTGGTAAATAATGTATGTTTATTGAACAACTAATGATAAATAGCTATTGAAGTGTCTAATTATTTTTTGAGTCCTTGTTTTTAAGGAAATTTCAGAATGATAACTATTGCATTTATGCAGCGTTAATATAGAATTAAAATAATTATGTTACCATCCCCCAGTTTATCACTCAGATCACATGATTGTAAAGATATTTTAAATGTGTTTTTTTTGGATTTTTTGTCCAGTGTTTATATATTTTAGAAACAAATTTCTTGAAACGAATTCATTGATAAATATCTAAGTTGCTGGAGCCTGCAGTATTATTTTTCTGTTTTCAATAAATGTCATTTTTAAAATGCCCTTTGTATGTTCCTATAATGGTGCATATTGTGGATTTTGATAAATAACATCAAACAATGGTTATTTAATAAAATTTTGATGTTTTTCCCCAAATGTGATTTTTTTTTCTTTGTTTGCACGTTTGTTTTGTTTAGCTTCGTTTGTTTGTTTGTGAAGTCTGTTTAAAGTTTAAATAAACAATGATAAATAGCTATTGATGTGTCTAATTCACTGATACCTTATTGGTTTATTTTTATATTGTAAAAACATATTTTTTTAAATGAATAAAAAAAAAATTAATAATAAAATTATACTTCTTATATATAAAATAACAATAATGATGTGACTTTTTTAGCAGAACATTAGTATTATTTTTATGTGAATTGAATCATAGAAATTTATAATTATTCTTACATAAATTGCAGAGAATGACTGTTAACTTTGACGTCAATTCCTATTAATATCAGTTACTTTGATATATATATAAATTTAAATGACTTATTTTTAACGCAAATCAAATAAAAGGTATTATTTTTTTTTTTACACCAAATATAATATAGTGATTATTTTGAAAATGTACACCAAATATAATGATAATATTTTCAATTTAATTTTTAAAAATTTGGCTTTTTTAAAATTTGACTTTTTTAAATTTGACTTTTTTTTGCATGCCAAATCTGGCGCTATGGTTTTTTCTTCTTTGTATCATCATTTGAGTAATTATTCACTTTAAAAAATCATAACTTTTTTCCTAATTGTCGTAGAAATATGATTCAGGTATCATTGTTTCACTCATGTCGCGGGCTATTTAGCTATACTGGTTTCAATTATTAGAAATTATTTTGGAAAAAAAGTCAAAGTGCCTACATGGAAGCAGTTTCCAGATTTTCGGTTTCCATGGAAAGTAGCCATTTTTGCCTTTCGCGCCATCTCAATTAACTCCGGAATAAACATCATATCAATTGTTTCCCGACGATGTTGTAAGGACGCCATGTACGGAAATTAAATTAGCTTTCTCACAACGAGGCTCCTTTTTGTTTTATAGCAGACGCCAAACCATCGGTGTCGATTATTACTTGTTTTTTTTTTTTAATTTTCCAGCTACATACTATGGTTTCATCACATTTTCTACCAAAATAAGGTAAGATTAAGTTAAATTAAATGGATAGTTAGATTTAGCGTCTATTTTTACATAAGTGTGTGAAATTTTAAAGTGATCCGTGTTAGGATAATGCGAAAATCACGAAAATTCATGAATATGCTTGCTCCATCGGCAAGCGTGGGCGATCGGCGACTATTTCCGCTGTTGACCTTTAAAGTGAAAGCAGACTAAAATGCTGCACCGATTGAAAGGAAATAATAAGACAACCTGATTGTAAAACCAATTTTACATATTTGTGAGAAATTTTTTAATGATCTGTCAGCGCTATTTGAAATTATTGGCATTTGAACGACCACACCATTATTATAAAATTTCCCCATTGATACGCATGGGCGATTTAGCGACTATTTCCACTCAGGTCCATGTCGACCTTTAAGTCAAAGCAGACTAAAATACTGCACCGATTGAAAAGAAATAATAAGACAACCTGATTGTAAAACCAATTTTACATATTTGTGGGAAATTTTAAATTGATCTGTCAGCGCTATTTGAAATTATTGGCATTTGAACGACCACACCATTAAAAATTATTATAAAATTTCCCCATTAGCATTGCCTGTTGGGATATAGTAAAATAAAGAGCCCCCTCACGCCAAGTGGAGTGTATGGAATATGGTGTTAGAGACCATAATTTTGATAGACCTTCGGCACATTATTTCGGGGGAATGTGGTTGGTATTTCGCCCGTGCCGCTTTACTTTCCAAGAAAAAAATCAGGTACCCATTAAAGGCTGGGTGAAGCCGGAAAACCGGATCGAACCCGACCTCTTGTCCTTTGTAGCCGAGTTCACAAACGACTGAGCTATCGCGGCCCCTGTTGGGATATACTTACACACAGTTGTACCACATCTCAGACGTCTATCGCGGCTCCTGTTGGGATATACTTACACACAGTTGTACCACATCTCAGACGTCTATCGAGGCTCCTGTTGGGATATACTTACACACAGTTGTACCACCTCTCAGACGTCTATCGCGGCCCCTGTTGGGATATACTTACACACAGTTGTACCACATCTCAGACGTCTATCGCGGCCCCTGTTGGGATATACTTACACACAGTTGTACCACATCTCAGACGTCTATCGCGGCTCCTGTTGGGATATACTTACACACAGTTGTACCACATCTCAGACGTCTATCGCGGCTCCTGTTGGGATATACTTACACACAGTTGTACCACATCTCAGACGTCTATCGCGGCCCCTGTTGGGATATACTTACACACAGTTGTACCACATCTCAGACGTCTATCGCGGCCCCTGTTGGGATATACTTACACACAGTTGTACCACCTCTCAGACGTCTATCGCGGCCCCTGTTGGGATATACTTACACACAGTTGTACCACATCTCAGACGTCTATCGCGGCTCCTGTTGGGATATACTTACACACAGTTGTACCACATCTCAGACGTCTATCGCGGCCCCTGTTGGGATATACTTACACACAGTTGTACCACATCTCAGACGTCTATCGCGGCCCCTGTTGGGATATACTTACACACAGTTGTACCACATCTCAGACGTCTATCGCGGCCCCTGTTGGGATATACTTACACACAGTTGTACCACATCTCAGACGTCTATCGCGGCTCCTGTTGGGATATACTTACACACAGTTGTACCACCTCTCAGACGTCTATCGCGGCCCCTGTTGGGATATACTTACACACAGTTGTACCACATCTCAGACGTCTATCGCGGCTCCTGTTGGGATATACTTACACACAGTTGTACCACATCTCAGACGTCTATCGCGGCTCCTGTTGGGATATACTTACACACAGTTGTACCACATCTCAGACGTCTATCGCGGCCCTGTTGGGATATACTTACACACAGTTGTACCACATCTCAGACGTCTATCGCGGCCCCTGTTGGGATATACTTACACACAGTTGTACCACATCTCAGACGTCTATCGCGGCCCCTGTTGGGATATACTTACACACAGTTGTACCACATCTCAGACGTCTATCGCGGCCCCTGTTGGGATATACTTACACACAGTTGTACCACATCTCAGACGTCTATCGCGGCCCCTGTTGGGATATACTTACACACAATTGTACCACATCTCAGACGTCTATCGCGGCTCCTGTTGGGATATACTTACACACAATTGTACCACATCTCAGACGTCTATCGCGGCCCCTGTTGGGATATACTTACACACAGTTGTACCACATCTCAGACGTCTATCGCGGCTCCTGTTGGGATATACTTACACACAGTTGTACCACATCTCAGACGTCTATCGCGGCCCCTGTTGGGATATACTTACACACAATTGTACCACATCTCAGACGTCTATCGCGGCCCCTGTTGGGATATACTTACACACAATTGTACCACATCTCAGACGTCCATCGCGGCCCCTGTTGGGATATACTTACACATAATTGTACCACATCTCAGACGTCTATCGCGGCCCCTGTTGGGATATACTTACACACAGTTGTACCACATCTCAGACGTCTATCGCGGCCCTGTTGGGATATACTTACACACAGTTGTACCACATCTCAGACGTCTATCGCGGCCCCTGTTGGGATATACTTACACACAATTGTACCACATCTCAGACGTCTATCGCGGCTCCTGTTGGGATATACTTACACACAGTTGTACCACATCTCAGACGTCTATCGCGGCCCCTGTTGGGATATACTTACACACAGTTGTACCACATCTCAGACGTCTATCGCGGCTCCTGTTGGGATATACTTACACACAATTGTACCACATCTCAGACGTCTATCGCGGCCCCTGTTGGGATATACTTACACACAATTGTACCACATCTCAGACGTCTATCGCGGCCCCTGTTGGGATATACTTACACACAGTTGTACCACATCTCAGACGTCTATCGCGGCCCCTGTTGGGATATACTTACACACAGTTGTACCACATCTCAGACGTCTATCGCGGCCCCTGTTGGGATATACTTACACACAGTTGTACCACATCTCAGACGTCTATCGCGGCCCCTGTTGGGATATACTTACACACAGTTGTACCACATCTCAGACGTCTATCGCGGCCCCTGTTGGGATATACTTACACACAGTTGTACCACATCTCAGACGTCTATCGCGGCCCTGTTGGGATATACTTACACACAGTTGTACCACATCTCAGACGTCTATCGCGGCTCCTGTTGGGATATACTTACACACAGTTGTACCACATCTCAGACGTCTATCGCGGCTCCTGTTGGGATATACTTACACACAGTTGTACCACATCTCAGACGTCTATCGCAGCTCCTGTTGGGATATACTTACACACAATTGTACCACATCTCAGACGTCTATCGCGGCCCCTGTTGGGATATACTTACACACAGTTGTACCACATCTCAGACGTCTATCGCGGCTCCTGTTGGGATATACTTACACACAATTGTACCACATCTCAGACGTCTATCGCGGCTCCTGTTGGGATATACTTACACACAGTTGTACCACATCTCAGACGTCTATCGCGGCTCCTGTTGGGATATACTTACACACAATTGTACCACATCTCAGACGTCTATCGCGGCTCCTGTTGGGATATACTTACACACAGTTGTACCACATCTCAGACGTCTATCGCGGCTCCTGTTGGGATATACTTACACACAGTTGTACCACATCTCAGACGTCTATCGCGGCCCCTGTTGGGATATACTTACACACAGTTGTACCACATCTCAGACGTCTATCGCGGCCCCTGTTGGGATATACTTACACACAATTGTACCACATCTCAGACGTCTATCGCGGCTCCTGTTGGGATATACTTACACACAGTTGTACCACATCTCAGACGTCTATCGCGGCTCCTGTTGGGATATACTTACACACAATTGTACCACATCTCAGACGTCTATCGCGGCTCCTGTTGGGATATACTTACACACAATTGTACCACATCTCAGACGTCTATCGCGGCTCCTGTTGGGATATACTTACACACAATTGTACCACATCTCAGACGTCTATCGCGGCTCCTGTTGGGATATACTTACACACAATTGTACCACATCTCAGACGTCTATCGCGGCTCCTGTTGGGATATACTTATACACAATTGTACCACATCTCAGACGTCTATCGCGGCTCCTGTTGGGATATACTTATACACAATTTTACCACATCTCAGACGTCTATCGCGGCTCCTGTTGGGATATACTTACACACAATTGTACCACATCTCAGACGTCTATCGCGGCTCCTGTTGGGATATACTTACACACAATTGTACCACATCTCAGACGTCTATCGCGGCTCCTGTTGGGATATACTTATACACAATTGTACCACATCTCAGACGTCTATCGCGGCTCCTGTTGGGATATACTTACACACAATTGTACCACATCTCAGACGTTTATCGCGGCTCCTGTTGGGATATACTTACACACAATTGTACCACATCCACATCTCAGACGTCTATCGCGGCTCCTGTTGGGATATACTTACACACAATTGTACCACATCTCAGACGTCTATCGCGGCTCCTGTTGGATATACTTACACACAATTGTACCACATCTCAGACGTCTATCGCGGCCCCTGTTGGGATATACTTACACACAATTGTACCACATCTCAGACGTCTATCGCGGCTCCTGTTGGGATATACTTACACACAATTGTACCACATCTCAGACGTCTATCGCGGCCCCTGTTGGGATATACTTACACACAATTGTACCACATCTCAGACGTCTATCGCGGCTCCTGTTGGGATATACTTACACACAATTGTACCACATCTCAGACGTCTATCGCGGCCCCTGTTGGGATATACTTACACACAATTGTACCACATCTCAGACGTCTATCGCGGCTCCTGTTGGGATATACTTACACACAATTGTACCACATCTCAGACGTCTATCGCGGCCCCTGTTGGGATATACTTACACACAATTGTACCACATCTCAGACGTCTATCGCGGCTCCTGTTGGGATATACTTACACACAATTGTACCACATCCACATCTCAGACGTCTATCGCGGCTCCTGTTGGGATATACTTACACACAATTGTACCACATCTCAGACGTCTATCGCGGCTCCTGTTGGGATATACTTACACACAATTGTACCACATCTCAGACGTCTATCGCGGCCCCTGTTGGGATATACTTACACACAATTGTACCACATCTCAGACGTCTATCGCGGCTCCTGTTGGGATATACTTACACACAATTGTACCACATCTCAGACGTCTATCGCGGCTCCTGTTGGGATATACTTACACACAATTGTACCACATCTCAGACGTCTATCGCGGCTCCTGTTGGGATATACTTACACACAATTGTACCACATCTCAGACGTCTATCGCGGCCCCTGTTGGGATATACTTACACACAATTGTACCACATCTCAGACGTCTATCGCGGCTCCTGTTGGGATATACTTACATATAATTGTACCACATCTCAGACGTCTATCGCGGCTCCTGTTGGGATATACTTACACACAATTGTACCACATCTCAGACGTCTATCGCGGCTCCTGTTGGGATATACTTACACACAATTGTACCACATCCACATCTCAGACGTCTATCGCGGCTCCTGTTGGGATATACTTACACACAATTGTACCACATCTCAGACGTCTATCGCGGCTCCTGTTGGGATATACTTACACACAATTGTACCACATCTCAGACGTCTATCGCGGCTCCTGTTGGGATATACTTACACACAATTGTACCACATCTCAGACGTCTATCGCGGCTCCTGTTGGGATATACTTACACACAATTGTACCACGTCCACATCTCAGACGTGTATCGCGACTCCTGTTGGGATATACTTACACACAATTGTACCACATCCACATCTCAGACGTCTATCGCGGCTCCTGTTGGGATATACTTACACACAATTGTACCACATCCACATCTCAGACGTCTATCGCGGCTCCTGTTGGGATATACTTACACACAATTGTACCACATCCATATCTCAGACGTCTATCGCGGCTCCTGTTGGGATATACTTACACACAATTGTACCACATCCACATCTCAGACGTCTATCGCGGCTCCTGTTGGGATATACTTACACACAATTGTACCACATCCACATCTCAGACGTCTATCGCGGCTCCTGTTGGGATATACTTACACACAATTGTACCACATCCACATCTCAGACGTCTATCGCGGCCCCTGTTGGGATATACTTATACACAATTGTACCACATCTCAGACGTCTACCAGTTTGTCTGTTCGTCTGAGGTCTCCCATTTGTTGAGCCCTACAGACGTGTTGAGTCCACTTCTGGATCAGCCGTCCGCTCATGGAAATCATTGTCATTCGTTCTTTTCGCGATAGCCTATAACTATCTACTACTAGTACTAGTTTTGTTTACTTAGGTAAATCTTAATTGTGCGTTGTCTATTATTCAACCTGTAGACCTCATGAGCCGCAACATCGTTCTCATTTAGTATTGTCACAGACCTACGTAAATATGTAACTTTACCGTTTTCAGTCATTCTTTGGAACTCTGTAATGTCGAGGCCTGTTCATTTTGATGCTAACGTTCCATCTCATTATCTGTCTACCTCTCCTCTCTCGTATCACAGATACCTTCCTTGGGAACTTGTTAGTCTCGATGCAAGACGCCGGCCTCGAGACAGTGAGGTTGTGGGTTCAAATCCCGGCTGTACCAGTTGGGATTTTTATTTACGATTTCTCTTTGCGGTATTCACCCCTGGTCTCAGTAGCGAGGCCCGGTTTGAAACGTCAATTACTCATGGAAGGAAAAAATATGAGTACCTCCAAAGACGGAGCTATCTGCATGTACGGTGAGGGACCCCTGTACACACAGCTGCCAGGTACAAATGGATTAACACACACAATTCAGTCCCTAGTCTCTAGTGACTCCGTCATAGGTAAAAGCTGGCGAACGCGAAAAAAAAATTACTTTCAGAAAGGCATGTAGCAGACTAGACGATCGAGATACGTGTCCAAACAATTTCCTATACGTTTGTCAAAAACAAAAAGCTAAGCAATTATTAAACTGCTCTGCTATTGATCAGGAATGGAATCTGACCAATTCAACGTGCTAAAATATCCATGCCGGACCAAATCCTCACCAGGACGGATGTAACTACTCTCGTCGCAGATGGCAGCCATTGTCTACAATCAAATCTTCTATTTATCTTCACATAGTGGAGACCATACCCGGCACTAGTTGTCGGCTTTTTCCACAACTCATTCTACCACTACTCACACGACATCAGTTAACTCAGATGTGCCTGATTCCGCTTCACCCAGAGTGTCGCATCGATTAGCGGAGGAAAGGAAATATCTTACTCCTCCTTTGGCAGGGGCATCCCTACAACGATATTCCCCTCTTCGCAGTTCTCAAATCTGATGAACGTTTTATAATTATTTGAATTATGAAGATGGATCTCACCTTCTGAATTGACTTATATTTGTAACGCGATCATCATAATATGGTCTTGTTCAAAGACAGACTCGTTTACTTCAAATGCAGCAAGCAAACGTTTGATTATGTTCTCAAAGTGAGATTAGCAGCTAAGCCTTAACTCACGTGAAGATCTAGTAAATATAGTGAACAAAATCTGGTGCTTGTCATTTGAAACGTTCGAAAAGGAGTCAGTTCCTGGTCTACTGGTTTGGTTACAGAAATGACAAACAGGAAAAGAATTGTCTCCATCACCACTTTCACATGTTCTAGAATAGTAAAATGAAATACTGACTTTACAGGAGACTGTATGTTATGAGACATACCTTACTGTGATCAATCGTAGTTGAGGAATTCAGCAGTGCTACGATACTGATACGTTAAAAAAAAAACGAGAAATAGCGAATAGAATATACAATTGTACGTATGTAAAGTATACTCTGACTGACACAAAACAGATCTTAAATTTAATCCATGTCGAATGACAAGTCGTTTAATATTTCCCCTTGGCAGTTAAGCATTTTAGATCGTTTACTAAGTTGCTGCTGATAAATCAATATTTTATTTTAATTTTGCATGTACACTGAATATGCTGCGATTTTATAAGTTGGGAAAAGAAACATAAAAAATGTAAGGCGTTTGCTAAAATCAATTTTTATTTGTGAGAATCATGTCTGTCTTTATTATTATTATTATTATTATTATATTACTAGTTCAAAACCTGAACAAAATTATTAACAACAGTTCGCTAACGGTTTCTTCAAGAAGAATAAGTTCATGTAAAAAGTTCATTAAAAATAATGTTTAAATACAAGCAGCAATAATAATAAAAACAACAACAACAAAAAAAACAATTATCTAAACGGAAATAGTGAATTTTCCATTGATGATCCATTTTACTGTGTATATTAGCAGGGCTTACCCCAGCCCTTTGGAACAAACTTCTGTGGATACCTGTGAAAGTAAGAAGATAAAAAAGGCTAATGTAATTATATGCGATGTTATTTACATCATGATAACAATGGTGATGACAAATAATATTAATGTAATCCGGTAATAACGTAATTTACAATGTATATTTGTACAATACTTTTTGCAGAAGCGTTTATTATTTTGTCGCCTGCCTGTATACAATTTGCAGTTTAATATTAACATCGTCATTAATACTACAATAGGGGCATACCTGGAACCTATCAGTTTAAGATAATAACGATATGCTGCGGCAGATTCCTCTGATATCACTGGAACTGCCAAACGCATGCCATCGCAGGTGATTGTTATGAAGTACCTAGGATGTTTCTGGAAGGAAAATAACAATAATAATAAATATAACGTTTGTGTTTCTGGATAGATTGCTGCAGAAAATTATGTTAACAGCCTAACCATCAGGAATTTATCACAAAGGTCTTTTGGAAGTTATCTTCTCTAGTTATCCATCATCATTGAGTGCCGTCTCCGCAACGAAGGTTGGCTACCATGGAGCGCCATTCTGTTCTGTCTCTTGCTTGGATGGTGCAGGTTGTCATATGCTGATTTTTCCATCTCTTGATCTTACTCGTCCATTTTTGTCTTGGTCTGCCTCTGCCTTTTTTACCTTGTATTTTCCCCTCCAGGATTACTTTTAGTAGGCTGTTGTGTCTTTTAAGATGGCCCGAAAATCGCATTTGTTTTATTTGTATTGTGCTTAGTAGTTCTCTTTTCATTTTTAGTTGTTTTAAGACTTTATCGTTTGTTTTCTTTTCCTTCCATCTTTTCCTTGTTATTACAGTGAAGGTTTATGCAGACATTAATTGTTGCGAGGACATCAAACGTAAACAATGCAGTCTATTCAAATGAGAAATATGTACCATCAAATGATGTACCATCAAATGAGAAACATGTACCATCAAATGATGTACCATCAAATGAGAGATATTTACCATCAAATGAGAGACATTTACCATCAAATGAGAGACAGGTACCATCAAATGATGTACCATCAAATGAGAGACATGTACCATCAAATGATGTACCATCAAATGAGAGACATGTACCATCAAATGATGTACCATCAAATGAGAGACATATACCATCAAATGATGTACCATCAAATGAGTGACATTTACCATCAAATGAGAGACAGGAACCATCAAATGAGAGACAGGTACCATCAAATAAGAGACATTTACCATCAAATGAGAGACATGTACCATCAAATGAGAGACAGGTACCATCAAATGAGAGACATGTACCATCAAATGAGAGACATTTACCATCAAATGAGAGACATGTACCATCAAATGAGAGATAGGTACCATCAAATGAGAGACATGTACCATCAAATGAGAGACAGGTACCATCAAATGAGAGACATGTACCATCAAATGAGACAGGTACCGTCAAATGAGAGACAGGTACCATCAAATGAGAGACAAATACCATCAAATCAGAGGTATGTGTCATCAAATGAGATACAGGTACCATCAATTGAGAGACAAATACCATAAAAGAAATATGTGTTAGGCGAATGACAGGAAACAGACTAAAAAATATGATAAAAGTTAAGAAGTCACAACTTGTCCGAAATCGAATACAACGGGGGAGAACATTTAAAATGGGGTTTGACCATGAGCTAAGTTTTTAAAATGAATCTAATTAAGCACGAGTACTCATCAAAAATGGCTATCAGAAAAATAGATGAAAAGTAGCCTACCAAAAAAAATAATAAAATAAAGATGACTTATTTCATTTCATAGACACCAGGAAACTTAACGGCAGGAGAGTCAACTAACAGAAGTAAAGAGCACAAAACTATATCTCCCACTCGATTCGTTATGCGAAATGAGGAAAAAAAGAAGAGTAGGTAGAGGATGTTGATGAAGACGAGGAATTTATCTTAACAGCCAACACGTGACTGAATTGTTTGTTTCATATTTTGTTGAACATCAGGCTCATGCTACTCTCATGGTAATTCTAAAAAAAAGTCAAAATTGTTTAATTCTCATTTATTCTAAACAGTCCATCAAAAAAAAAAAAAAACTTACAGTTCCATATAAGTCTATAGTTTACTGAGATCTGTTACCAATTAATTACCAAATGGGATACTGTATCTGTACTTTTTTTTTTACATGCATTTGCTTGATTACACATTGTGTTTTCTTTAATTTAAGCATTTTGGGCATATATTTTTATTTATAAAAGTGAAATAGGACAAGAACACATTTCAAAGGTATAAAGTGTGTATCCATACCCCGTTGAAGGTGTGCTTGCAATCCGCTGGTTGCCCTTCCAACGTCCCTCGAAATAGTTGCTCGTAGGTAGTCATGCAGCCCCCAGCGGTTTGGAATCGTTCGAGGGGGAAGTTGGTCAGACTCTCAGGATCGAAGGTTTCTGGTCTGTCAAGACAATGTTCTTTAATAAATAACAAATTACATTTGTACACGCTCCGTGAACACGTTTACCAAAATACCTTTTTCTGCGTCCCAGGACATGCGAGAGTACGGGGTATTGAAAGCAATACTAAACAAAGAGGAAAAAAGTGGTATGGTGACAGCTTTACGTGGAAATGGACGAAACAAAAGTCAACGCTTCGGCCAAGAGGCCTTCAGCTGGACGAACAACAAACACACAAAATATATATAAGGGTATATTAACAAATCTAACTGTAGTGAGGGATAATTAAAGAGTGGACAGGTTTGCTAGTTGCGCTATTGTTGAGGACGTCAACCAATGGATCGGGTGGACATCATTATTGTCCTCCGAGATGTGGGGAAGGGCACATGACTTCGACAACCATGAGTACACGCCACTCCTTCGGATGCAATTGATGGGAGTTAGTATGGGCACAGCCAGAAACTAGGATTTAGTAGAAACGAGAAACTTATTTCTGGTACATGCCTAGTATTTGCTTTTTAACTGGAAATGTCTTCTTGTACAAATGACTTAAGGTGTTCGGGTGAAACTTGATGTTTTTAGATTTTAATACAAAATCATGTAAGAAAAAATCATGTTTCCTCTTAAACGATTCCATCCTACTTTCATCCTATTTTAAGAACACCTGCGCCGTTATTTGAGAGTTCAGCAGCCGCCACCGGTGTCTCTGAGCCTGCCCGCTGTCATGCATGGTCACAACTCTACCTAAATGACTGGCTACGTGTCATCGTTTCGTTCACCCTGCTGTCATTCCAACGTCATGACGGAAGCACACAAACTCTCTATTTAATCCATATTATCATCATTATGTACCATACCGGTTGGAGTAGGCGATCATGTCCTGCCACAATCCTTTATCAACGGTGCAACGTATCAGTTCTGTTGTTGACTGTTATCCATGCCACGACACCAAGCTATGGAGTACCTTCTCTCTTCGTCGTCCGTGATCGCTCTTTTACAGTATTTCGTTGGTTGTAACCAAATATTTCAGCTTTCCTCTTTTCATGATGTGCCCGAAAAATGTTGATTGTTTATATCTGATGTTTCTTATGAGCTCCCTTTTTGTATTGCGCCTCCTTAAGAATTCCCTCGTTGGTCTTAGTATCTGTCCATTGAACTTTTAACATTCTTCTGAGAAATCCCATCTCTGTGGTCTCTAATCGTCTGTTGATGTGTATGTTTCCTGCCCATGATTCGCTTCCATAGGTCAGAATTGGTTTTATATAGCACCGATGACCTCTCTTTCTCACTTCTATTGACATTGATTTGTTGCATAAAACTTATTTTCATTTTCTGAAACGCTATTTTGGCCTGAACTATTCTTTTTGTTATTTCTGTGGTGCATCTTCCATCTGATGTTATTATTGTGCCCAAGTATATGACACGTTACACTTGTCTCATATTTGTCCTACGTATGTGTATGATGTGTGCCGGTGATGAATGTTCTAATCTATATAAGAAAATCAAATTGTAACATTGCTTTTTCTTTAAAGTAAACTCAAATTATTACGCACTTAGAAAACATCATACTCCAGTTTAATGTAAACAACATTAGGTAGACAAGTATAGGCTGGAAAAATATGAAGACAAAAAAAATAAAAGATAAACAGAAACGTAGACACATACAAACACAAGAAATACAAACTTGTAGTCTTTTGGGTCCGTGAAGTTGAAGTTAGTGGCAGTGATGAGGCTACTATTTGCCTTCATGCTCACGTTAACCACAAACATACGGATTAATCTTCCTCCGTCTGATTCCTCGAAGTAGAACACAGGATCCTGCAGTTAAAACAATCATGACTTCATGAGGTTGAATGTAATAACCGATATTTGATCATCCTTGACTTAAGTAATGTTGATAAATGATTTTGAATGATCGATTTTCTGCAGTATCGGTTCATTTTTTCTATCATTCCAAGTGATTTGGCTAGAAAGGGAGATACATAAGTAGGCGGAAAGATAGCGAGAAAGAGAGAAAGTGGGTGAAAGAAAAATAATAAGAGAGCACGGGAAAGAAAGGGGAGCCGTGATAGCTCAGTGGTTAGTGAACTGGACTACAAAGGACAAGAGGTAGGGTTCGATCCCAACCGACGGATTCCGCGTTCACCCGGCCTTAAAGGGATATAGGATTTTTTTCTGGGAAAGTAAAGCGTCACGGGCGTTATACCGACCACATTACCCCCAAAAATCATGTGCTGAAGGTCTGTAAAATTTATTGTCACTAACACCATATTCCCTATACGCCACTTGGCGTGACTGGGCTCTTTACTTACGGAAAAGACAGATATGTAACGTTTGAAAGAAAAAAGGGATATGAAAAGAATGAAATAAAGAAATATATAAATATATAGATATATAGATATATAGATAGATAGACAGAGAGACAGATATACAGATATACAGATATATAGACAGTTAGACAGATAGATAGATAGATAGATAGATAGATAGATAGATAGACAGACAGACAGACAGATAGACAGACAGACAGACGGATAGATAGATAGATAGATAGATAGATAGATAGATAGATAGATAGATAGATAGATAGATAGATAGATAGATAGATAGATAGATAGATAGATAGATAGATAGATAGATAGATAGATAGATAGATAGATAGATAGATAGATAGATAGATAGATAGATAGATAGATAGATAGATAGATAGATAGATAGATAGATAGATAGATAGATAGATAGATAGATAGATAGATAGATAGATAGATAGATAGATAGATAGATAGATAGATAGATAGATAGATAGATAGATAGATAGATAGATAGATAGATAGATAGATAGATATTTGAAAATAATGTTGGATAGACGGATAAATGTATAGCTAGTTCCCTGAATTAATTATTTTTATTTTACTAGATGAATAGATAGCTAGTTTCTTGCATGATTGATTTTTAAAAAAAATTTACTGGTTAAATTGATAGCTAGTTGCCTGAATGATTGATTTTTTATTTTATTTTACTGGAACGAGTTGATAGCTAGTTCCCTGAATGAATGTTTTGTTTGATTTTACTCGATGAATTGATAGCTAGTTACCTGAATGATGGATTTCATTTAAAAAAAAATATTTTACTGAATAAATTAATGGCTAGATAATTTAAATTACCTTGTTCATTGCATACACATACACAGGCTTCATTATAATCTGAATCTTGTCTTGTTTCCCACCTTCCACATTGTCTTGGTCAAAGTTGTTGAATTTACCGCTAAACAGATAGAAGAAGTCTGCCAGCAATGTAGATGAGTCTAGACATGGACAAGAAAGTATGTACATAAGTGAGCGCAAAATCACAACTTGCAGTTGAATTATTGGCTAAAGCTTAACGCGCGGAGATATTTTCTTTAAAGCTTCACCAGCTTTATCTCTGACGAATTCCCTAGAGACTAGAAACTGAATTTTGCGTGTTAATCCGTTTTTCCACTGCAGCCGTGTGCACAGGGGTCCCTCGCCTTACGGGCAGATAACTCCGTCTTCGGAGTTACTCATATTTTTCCTTTCATGAGTAATCGACTTTTCAAGCCGGGCCTCGCTGCTGAGACCAGGTGTGGTCGCCGACACCAGTCCCCCATGTGGGAAGATGTATAAAATCATCAAAATGTGATCTTATCGACACATTATTTTTTCACTGTAACTTCTTGAGAAAGCTAAGGCCTTGCCAAAGTGAGTTTCACTTCATTGCCTGTTAGGAGAGTGATGGTTTATTGCAATTTGTTTCTTTCCTCAGATCAATAAATTCGGCATCAAACAGTTGAGCTTGAAAACTCTCTGTTTTGTGGTTTGAAAAATGTGTGAAATAGGTTGTTATCATTGCAGGGAAACTATGGTATTCTGCTATAATCGGTTAATCCTTATATTCTCTTTTTTGTTCAGTATAACATTCTCAGAATAGATACAATTATTTTGATGTCAAAATGTGTTGTGAAGGTCATGTAAACTGTAAACTCATTCGTGAAGTCGTCCCATTCTCATCTGCTATCTCATATTTGATAATCACTAGATCTATTTAATTTTTAGAGATTCAAGAAGAGGGCAGATATACGTAATTGACAAGAGTGAAAGACCAGAACATCTTTTTTGGGATGAAGCTAGAGCCAACTGTGTTTCCCTACCGCTGTCCATGTCGTTTCCGAACTGAGGAAGTGACGTGACGGAAAGCATGATTCCTGAACGGTGCATTAGCGAAACAAATCAAGATGAAAGTGGCTCCCAAACATGAAAGAGACCTTGAACGTGACAACAGAAGAGTACCGATCCGGCTAGATTCATTCTGTCTGTAGTGAATGCAGCGTTGTGCAGAAATCGTGCGACCTAAAACTGATGACATATGTCTCTCATGCGTGTGTCACAAAGTGCCTACTAGTGCAAGGCAACATCAACCACCTGGCAAAGGCGTTGGCTTACCGGTTAAACTACAAAAGGGCAAAATACTAAAGGGAGTTCGCTTTCTATTATCCACACATCTGATGGCGAAAAAATAGAGACCAACTCTTTCGACAATGGACGAAAAGCAAGAATCAGGTATTTGGTCTTAAGGCACAATAAAAACGTTGTTAACTTGTCAGAACCAATCAGAAAAGGAATACAAACATCTGATAGCACACGATACAAAAATCAGGTCAGTCAAAAAGAAATAAATATAAGGATGCCGATATTGGGAACGCCAGAGATGGCAGAGGAATTATAGCGATACTGATAGTTTCAGACCGACTGTGATAAGAGTAATGCTCTACAAGCAACTAAATCTAGAATTGAGCGATTAAGATAGAATTCCGACCTCTTGTTCAGTTAAAATGTACTACTAACTGCGGAACTGTTTGGATAATTTGGAAGATACCAATTTTGTTAAACGGCCAGAGAAAACTGTCTGCCTACAGTGTCCACTGATCCTGGTATGTTTGTTCTCTAAATTAAACGACATCGTTGTTCACCCTGTATCACCATCATCATCCTTCCAGAGCTGGCAAAAGAAACACAGATAACGAATTGTACTTTGTTATAAATCCATCTTTTTAACGGTTTTCTCGATATCATTTAGCGAACCGGACACTGCACTCTTTGCCTCTCATATCTGTGTTCACATTAGTGTCGCTACGGGCGTAATACCGACCACATTACCCCACAAATCACGTGCCGAAGGTCTGTAAAATGTATGGTCACTAACACCATATTCCCTATACGCCACTTGGCGTGACGGGGGTACTTTACTTTTTTTTTTTATTAGCGTCGCTAAAGATCAGCTTTTTTTTCTCAGATTCTCGTTATTTCTTCTCCTCGCTGGGCGGATATGTTATTTTTTCATCAACAAATATGGTGTACAATGTTATACAAAGCACGATTTTTTTTTCAATTGGAATGTGTTTGATTTTTCCTTTTAGGTAAATAACACACTATAACACTTGAAACCTGTATAACTAGTGGCAACTGGAAAGTATTATTTCGCCTTCAATCTATACATAACGTGTAATGAGTAGATACACACTTCCATTTATAACATGACGCAATTTGTTTTCTTTATTTGTTATCTAAAATAAGTTCTTTGTTAATTTAGTAGAATTTTATAACTTGAATGGAATACCCCACCTTTTGGGCTACACAAAAATATTTTTGCAATCAGTTTTCTTTTAACTAAAATTATGATGCATCTGATAATAATGACACTTTAATGCATTCCCTTCTTATTCATTGGTGTATTTAACGGGGTAAAGTTGATGTATTAATTTTACTTCTCTAACCACTCACTGGAATCTAAATACATATAGATGTATCCTTACAACTGCTTTCGTATGTCTGTACTTGTATATTTATACTCGTATGTCTATACTCGTGTGTCTAATTCGTATGTCTACGCTCGTATGTATATACTCGTATGTCTACACTCTTATGTGTATGCTCGTATGTCTACACTCTTATGTCTACACTCGAATGTCTACACTCTTAAGTGTATACTCGTATATCTACACTCTTATGTCTACACTTGTATGTCTACACTCGTATGTCTACACTCGTATGTCTACATTCTTACCTTTACACTCGTATGCCTACACTCGTATGTCTATACTCGTATGTCTATACTCGTATATCTAATATAGTTTTCTTATATACATATCTGAAATATGTCTCACCTGAAACTGTGTCTTGTGTTGCGTTCGCCACACAACACAGGAACAGAATACCAGTTATAGTCTTCAGTGAAGTCATGACAATTGTTCTGAAGAAAAACTTTGGCTGTGTATCCAAATATGTCTTACTCGGTGTTTTCTGTTAATATATATATATAGCGATAGGAAAACGTATTTGATAAACACAGATGTTCAAGTCATATTTTTTGATAAAATACAATTTGCCAATACAATAATGTGTTTTTAAATTGCATACTGAAATATGATTTTAAATAATTAATTTTATTCCTACTATTTCTTCATTATACAAATACACCAACACAAGAAAAGAGTATCTCAAATTAATATAGCATAATGTAACATTTCAGACAGTGATAGTGCAATAATAAGAGTACCATTTCACTTGTACACAAAACTTTGAGATTATTACATCCACTTTATGCACAATCATCATTGCCATCATCATAATGTCGCATGCCCTTTGCAGAACGTTGCCTTCACCATAGCCAGTCTGAAAGAATCTCTGTTTCTAACCAGATCTCCCACAAAACGTTGCCTTCACCGAAGCCAGTCTGAAAGAATATCTGTTTCTAGCCAGATCTCCCATAGAACGTTGTCTTCACCATAGCCAGTCAGAAAGAATCTCTGTTTCTAGCCAGATCTCCCTCAGAACGTTGCCTTCACCGAAGCCAGTCTGAAAGAATCTCTGTTTCTAGCCAGATCTCCCACAGAACGTTGCCATCACCGAAGCCAGTCTGAAAGAATCTCTGATTCTAGACAGATCTCCCACAGAACGATGCCTTCACCGAAGCCAGTCTGAAAGAATCTCTGTTTCTAGCTAGATCTCACACAGAACTTTGCATTCACCGTAGTCAGTCAGAAAGAGAAAGACTCTGTGTTTCTAGCCAGATCTCAAACAGAACGTTGCATTCACCGTAGCCCGTCTGAAAGAATCTCTCATTCTATCCACTTCTTTTCTTTCTATTCAATGTAGGTACTTTTTGTTCTATGGAGGTCACCAGTAATTGTCGCCTGTGCTTATGAGTTATTTGACCAGCTGTTTCAAGTCGTCGTTAACTAAATCGCTTATGTCGTCGTACCGAACATCATCTGGCCTATGGGCAGTGTTGTGTAACCATTAAAGTGTTGTGCGAATGACATCGATTCTGATCGCGAGATCTTCTTCCAGCACTACATCTTAATATAGCGTCGGATCGGGTCACAGTCGCCTTTGTAGGTGACATTTGACGTATATACCCCGTCGCGACAGAGGAAAAATGCTTAGACAATTAAACGAAAGAGCGGTTCAGATAAACACTTTGTGCAGTGACAAAGAAATTATTAACCCAATGTGTTTGCTAATCATTAGAATAATTAAAACACCCCAAAAATACGCGCTTTAAAGTGTTTCCTCTTAAAGAAGAAAAGGAGAATGGATGGGGCAAAGATGTTGATATTGAGAGACTAAACAGTCTGAAAGTGGAAAATAGATTTGATCAATCCTGGCAGCTTAGTAAAAAAAGCAAGTGGATTTATAATCAAAAGCTTACAGGAACAATCACTCTACTTAAATGTAAGTAAAGTAAAGAGCCCCGTCACGCCAAGTGGCGTATAGACAACATGGCGGTAGTGGCCATACATTTTACAGACCTACAGTGCATGCTTTTCTGGATAATATGGTCGTTATTACGCCCGTGGCGATTTACTTTCCCAGAAAAAAATCCGGTACCCATTTAAGGCTGGGTGAACCCGGAAGCCGTCGGTTGAGATGGAACCCTACTCCTTGTCCTTTGTAGTCCAGTTCACTAACCACTGAGCTATCGCGGCTCCCAAAACAGTCTGCATACGCTTCGAGAAATGCTAGGATGGGAGGTGGAACGGGTATGGGGATGTCCGGACTGGAATGAGAAACCTATTCTATTAATAGAATATAACATCATAAAATTGTCCGACAGACCATGTCTCACTGCATGACGTTGCCAGAGCCCCGGCCAAAAAAAATATGATTGTTCACTGTTGAACTAACAAAAAATAATCAACACTGATGTTAACCAGATGACCAGACAATGACCGTACAAAGAAAATTGCAAGCAGTCCAGGCCTTACTGGTGTCGAATGGATCGTGGGCGGGTTGTGATACAACGCAACCATTTCTCAGGGGAAGTAATTTCAACGTCATTTGTTCCCAGGAAATACACCGCAAAAATCCGTTGACATTTTAATTTGATATAATCGTGTATTTTTACATTGTATCTTTATTGGGCGTGTAAGCAGATTTAGCAATCCAACACCTTTGAACAAAAAAATAAGCCATAACAAAGCAAGTAGCTAAGGTCAAACTAGTTTTTAAAAAAATGCAAAGAAAGAGAAATGGCAAAAAACATGCAATAAACGTGATCTGCGACATGAAGGAAATAAGGCATGGTGACTTATGCAACATTTGTCTGGTGATAAAAGAGAACCAAACCCTAAAACAATCAAATTTAATAATGAAGCCATCAGCTCAACAAAAAAAAAATTAGTTAAAAAATTTAATAGTTACTTTGCTTCAGTCAACAGAACGAGCAAATCCAACTACGTAATTAAAAATTAATTGAAAAAGCCCTAACAACAAATGCTGCATTATTTGAAGACGATTTTAACATGAGGGAACTAAAAAAGGCATTAAGAAAATTAAAATGTAGAAAATACCCAGGGCCTGACAAGGTACACAATGAGATGATGAAGCATCTCGGCAAGTCAGGTAAAGAGACATTACTCAGACTGATCAACAAGTCATGGAAAGAAAGCAAAATTCCCAAGACATGGAGAAATGCCATTATAGTGCCATTGCTAAAAAATAACAAGCCTCCAGATGACCCCATGAGCTATATTCCCCTATCCATAACATCATGTATAGCTAAAATAGCTGAGAGTATGGTCAATAGCAGACTATACTGGTATCTGGAAACCTCGAATACCCTGTGCTACGAACAAGCTGGTTTCAGGGCAGGCAATAACATAGAAGACCAAATCTTCAAGTTAATATAACAGGTTCAAGTTTAATGGGAAACTACAAATGGGTCAAATATTTCCTAGTTGACAGAACAATACAAACTAAATTAAATGAATCCATTTCAGACAAAGAGATGCTAGAAGAAGGATTACCACAGGGATCACCACTCAGATGTACCCTTATATATATATATATATATATATATATATATATATATATATATATATATATAATGATCTGACCAAAACCCTGATAAATAAAAAAAAGCTCTCTATGCGGATGATCTGGTCATGTGGAGTACAAATGAAAATATTAGAACAGTTGAAGCACAGCTAAATAAAGACCTGAGACACCTATAAGAATACTGTAATACCTGGAAAATGAAAATAAATATACAGAAAACAGTATATACAGTATTTACTATAAGCAACAAAATAGCTATGGCAAACATCAAACTCAATCTCCAACACAAGTCTACAAAAAGAGAGGAACACCATACATATTTAGGAATACAACTAGACCGACAATTGAACCTGAAGAAACACGTAGAGAAGCTCACTAAGAAGGCAACACAAAGACTCCAACTAATGAAAAGGCTTTCCAGTACCTTATGGGGAGCAGGCAAAGAAACACTTAGAAATCTCTATATGGGATATGTTCGCTCTGTTTTAGATCAAGGTAGCTCGCTCCTAGTGACATGCAGCAAAACAACTAACATGGCACAGGACAAGATACAAAATAATGCATTACGACTCATCAGCGGTGCAATGAGGTCCACTCCAGTTGCAGCCTGCGAAATTCACTGCATGTGGAACCTTTAAAGTTGAGGAGAAACAAAGCCGCTATGGTTCTCTATGAAAGACAAAAAAGAATGGAGAACCCCCCCCCCCCCCCCCCCCAACAGAAGATTAGCATAAACATGGACACCAAAACAAATAATTAAGTAGATGTTGGTATTACAAAATGTTAGAAATATACAAGAGAAATTCCATCTGCCTGAAAAACGACTACAAACATCAAGCGTCATCAAACAAATGCCAACAAGTACGAATTTTAAAAATCCTGAAATAAATGTAGAGATATGTGACAGAACAGATAAAAGCGCAAACTCAGTATCAGTAACAATAGCAGCAAGGAAAACAATAGATACTTATCCAGAGGATTGGATACATATATACACAGATGGTGCAGTCGCTGACGCTACTTCAAAAGCTGGATCTTCTTCTTTCTTCTTCTTTTCTCTTTTCACTGATACCTAAAAGGTGTCGTGGTTTATATCATTTGTCGTTCTTGTGCTGCTCGAACTGTCTGAATTAGTGATTTTCCTTTGTTGTTACATGTCTCTGTCACTGCATCTATCAATCTTCTTTTTTCTATTTTCACTGATACCTAAAAGGTGTCGTGGTTTATATCATTTGTCGTTCTTGTGCTGCTCGAACTGTCTGAATTAGTGATTTTCCTTTGTTGTTACATGTCTCTGTCACTGCATCTATCAATCTTCTTCTTTCCTCTTTTCACTGATACCTAAAAGGTGTCGTGGTTTATATCATTTGTCGTTCTTGTGCTGCTCGAACTGTCTGAATTAGTGATTTTCCTTTGTTGTTACATGTCTCTGTCACTGCATCTATCAATCTTCTTTTTTTCTCTTTTCACTGATACCTAAAAGGTGTCGTGGTTTATATCATTTGTCGTTCTTGAGCTGATTGAATTGTCTGAATTATTGATTTTCCTTTGTTGTTACATGTCTCTGTCACTGCATCTATCCATCTTCTTCTGGGTCTTCCTCTTGGTCTTTTTCCATGCATTCTCGAGAAGAACGCCCTTGATGGTGATTGGTGAGGATTCATTCTGACTAGGTGGACAAACCATTTAGGTTGTTGTTCTTTATATTCTTGACAGGGTTTTGATCCTACTATTTTTCTTATGTTTTCATTTGGTATTCTATCTCTTCTTGTGTTGTTTGTTACTTTTCTCAAGCATCGCATCTCACATGTAATGATCTTTCTTAAATGTGATTTATAAAGGGTCCATGTTTGACTTTCATACCGCACAATTTGTATGAAACTGATATCTATCATTTCTTGTTTAGTTGCCATAGAAATGTTTGGATGTCTTAGCAATGGTGAAAGCTGGTATGTGACAGCATTTGCTTTTTGTATTCTCATGTCAATTTCTCTGTCTAGTTTTCCATCTTCTGTGAACATTGTGCCCAAATACTTGAATTCCTCTACTTGTTTGTTTTCTTTATCTTTGATCTTAACATTTAATGGGTGTCTTAATTTGCTTATTCTCATAGCCTCTGTTTTTTGCTGTGTTAATTTTCATACTGTAGTGTGTGCAGCTTTTATCTAGAGATGTTATATGCTGTTGTAGCAGGCTTTCATCTTCATATATTAGGCATTGGTCATCTGCGAATAGTAGCTCGTTGATGTTGGATGATTTTTCCTTATTGTTGGTTGTTTCATGATTTATTGTGTCCATATATATGATGAAGAGGAGTGGTGAGAGGACACTTCTTTGTCTTACACCTGTTGAACCTGGAACCATTTTGACAGACATCCCGATGTTCTAACGGCACTTTGAAAATCTGGATATGGAATATTAATCCATTATCCAGATGGAACAGCAGAATAAATATATGTACCTTGTGGTGAAGTCTGTATCAATTATGAAGGAGAAATAACAGCTATAGAAACATAAATTTTTCCTTTAAATATGATTTTCGTTACCACACCATCGAAGAAAACACAAACACAGTCATATTCACCGATTCCAAATCGGCTCTACAAGCACTGGGAAACAGCACGAACAAACCAGAACTCACACAGGTTATCATAGATACAGACACAATTATTGAAACACATAACATAAGATTGGTAATGTAATGGATCCCGGGACACTCAAATATACCAGGAAATGATAAGGCAGACACATTAGCTAAGAGAGGATCTAAACATACATAGATACATACATCCATCATACTAGACACAGCCAAACAAGTCATAAACTCCAACAGTAGGGAGGAGTGGCTGAATGGATGGGCCTTAGGGAAAACTGGAAGAGAGCATTTTAAATATATGGCAAGACCAAATCCACAAGACAACATCAACAACCTAACAAGAAGAGACCAAACCACCATCTTCATACTGAGAACAGGACATGTTATGCTGCATAACTACATTAATAGAATACAACAAAACCATACCCCAGTATGTCCACTCTGTAATCACCCACAATAAACTGTAGAACACCACCTGTTTCAATGTCCAAAGCTCACTGACACCAGAACACTACTTCATCAAAAACCTTCCAAATGGAACACTCTGTACGCAACCACAGCAGAACTTAAAAATACCAGCAGATACTACTACATGGAATTGGGGTGAAGGGTAACAGCTCAAAGGTCGCTGGATCCATAACAACAACAACTGCAATCCAACACATAGCTGGAGTCGTCAGTCGCTGGACACTGCGAGACTTGCTGAGGAGGAGATCTGAGCACCTATGGACATGTTCGGAGTGCAATGATGATGACCCGCAAATGACGCAATAACTCAATTTTTACCTCGTCATTACATCAGACCACCGAAAAAAATGAACGATAAGCACCTTTTCCAAAAAAAAAAACGCACCACAGCCGCGGAAAGAACTGCCTAACCGCATATCTGATTGCCTCCCGGGTATAAAACTCAATAGAATGATAGAAACATTTTTTTTTTACATGATATTGTTCAGCTGCAGTTTATTTTACTAAGGTACTTTCAGTGTGAAATTATAAATCCGTGTTGTCTACTATGCACTTGCAAAAAACCGGTCCTATTTGTATAGGCCTACCTGAAAGTGGTTTTATATTGTCTGTTATCACTTAAGCAATACAATAATTGAACTATGTATTTTTTTTTTGTGTAGGAATATAGAGAAGTCTTCTTAAACAACACAACACCGGCGTTGTTAGTCGCTACATGTTGGTGGATTGGAAGAAGATCTCAGCATACATGGACTTGTCGAATTATAACACTGACGAACCTGTCGACTAAACTAAACTAAACTAAACTAAACTAAACTAAACTAAACTAAACTAAACTAAACTAAATAGTAACATCAACATTGATACAACAATTACCGTTATAGCCAATCATATATATTACCTGCATTGTGAGTGTAACACAGAACGCTGACAAGGTATCTTAATATTTCAAGCATATTACTTATTAACAGACCAGAGTTACAGGTGTGGTTATGGTATCTTAGGACCACGGATAAAGACTGTGAAACAACAATAACATTAACATTATGAAACAAACTCTATTTCTACATAGAAAGCACAATAACTATGAAATATACCTGAGGAGTGGTCTGTGGAGAACGAAGATCTACGCCACGTTTTCAATTTCAATCATCTAATTTCACAACGAGTCTCTATATGTTTAAATAGAGACTCAAGTAGATAGCAGGAACACTAATGTAAACAAAACATTGTCTACTTGACACTGCAACATAATGAATATTGAAAACGTGCATGATCAATATATTGCTGTCACACCCAAGTAAAGAAAGCAATGTCATTCCCATCATATGTTACCACTTCAAAGTAGAGACACTCATACCAAGACATAAATTTGTGTCTATATTACAGCATACGATGATAATAATGAATAGTAAACATAGTCACATGCATACATAATTATTGAGTGAGCTGACATTTTCCTACCAGTTTTGACTAAACGGCTATCGGTGATCTTCTCGTATGGTCTCATCTTCTTTCTTTGTCGAATTTGGTCGCTATATCACATGTTCTAATATTAATATTTTGGCTTGTTATACATTATGTTTATGTTTGAGGACAGATGTTAATGTTTAAAATCAGGTACTTTAATTGTGATCACTGGTTACTTAACCTTCACAGTGAACATTGTTGGTATTGAATAACTTAAAGGCTTATGCGTAGAGGACAGTGTTCATTCTGTCCTCATTGATGGTTTTATATAACGTAACAAGAAACAATCACATTTGTTGGCCATGTAATGAGAAGGGAACAGCTGAAATATATAGTAACAACTGGGAAAATTGAAGGACGAAGAGATAGATGGAAGGAAAGAGACAATATACCAGGCAGCTTAAGAGAATGACTTGGCAGAGGGTCAAGATCATAAATGATAAATAGCTGTCGAGGTCGAAAGGTGTGGAGAAACATGATCACCTACGCCAGCAGGAACTTGTTGTTGATGATGATGATGATGATATCCTGTCAGAAACCGCATTCAAATAGTATTGATGTAATACACATTCGCGCACGTTTTTCATTTCTCTCTCTCTCTCTCTCTCTCTCTCTCTCTCTCTCTCTCTCTCTCTCTAGGACAATGAAATTGAATACTACGTACTTGCATTTGCTTGTAATAATAAAACAAAAGCAACTTGCCTTTGTTTAAAAAAAAAAACGTTGTTATAAAACGTGTATTTATTTTGTTAAAAATTGTGGAAATGCCATTTGAGTATGGAGTAAAATGGATACAAATAATAATACATAAATATTATTATAGAGGGAGCCGCGATAGCTTAGTGGTTAGTGAACTTGACTACAAAGGACAAGAGGTAGGGTTCGATCCCAACCGACGGCTCCGGATCACCCAACCTTTAATGGGTACCGGATTTTTTTCAGGGAAGGGAAAGCGGCACGGGCGTAATACCGACCACATTACCCCAAAAATCATGTGCCGAGGGTCTGTAAAATGTATGGTCACTAACACCATTTTCACTATACGTCACTTGGCATATCTACTTTACTTTTTTTTTTTCTTTTACTTATTATTATAGAAGGCAACTTTCGAGGCGATAATCAGCGAATCAGTTCATATGAAGAGGTATGTTTACAGCACTCGGGAAAAATGAGTATGGAGTTTATCATTTTTATCACATTTATTAATCACATTGATATCTTACACCGAAATGTTCTCTTTTACTGTCTTGTACCAGGCTTGTTTGGCAGTTAAATGCCCACGTTACGCTGGTTTACCTTGCTGCTGTCTCATGGTACTCTGTGCACTGTGGAGGTGATATCGAATCAAGCCATTGCTAACATGGGCGTCATGATACTGATAGTTCTTAGTAATCTCATTACCTTGCACAGCTACATAACTGAATACATTTTTTTCGGTCTAGCATCCTGCAGTTATTTCTTTCTTTTTTTAAAATCTCTATATCTGACACGATGTTTACATTACATCAGTTTGTGGACAGTAAGAAGTGACGGCTGAAAATGTTGATAGCCAGTCTGGTACAGGAAGATGTCCAGAAATAGCCCATGTGGTAGGGAGAACCCTGCGATGACCGTTGGCCAGAATTTGGTTACAATACACACATACAGTACATATATACAATCTATAGCTCGTTTCAAAACATATGCCCAACTTCAAAACGCTATTACTCTCTAACCGTTTGTTAAAAACTTTTGAAATTTTCCAAATGTTATTAGAATGCAAAAGACCCTTTAAATGTATATTTAACAAATATCTTGCAGCTGCAGTTTTCTTAAAGCGGCGATATTTCTTTGATGTTTGTCAAAATTGTAAATTGTGAAGCCCTAAAGAATAGAAATTACCGTAGTTGCTGGTCTACGATTAATTTTCACTAGGTAAAGGCGTGGCCGTAATGGGGAAATAACTGGATAAAACAAAACACCAGGAGAATTATTGTCTGCTCAGTTCGAGGACGGACGATAATAATATCAAGGTATACCTGTATGTCCAATTTTCATAGTTGTGTGGTCCTGAAAAGGACCGTTTGTTGAAATAATTTAAGGTAATATAGGGCCAACATTGTGGGGGCTATATACTTTCATTCTGAATCAGACGAGTCTAAAAGATTAATAACTGTTTGGGGTTGAACATTCCACAAACCATCATTTTTCCAATATTCCTCTTCCTGTTTTAAGACGTGGTCTTCACATTTAGCCCAATAATCTTTGTCTATATTTAATAAAGCGAGATTAGCAAGAGTCTTTACATCGCATATTTTGAATGTTGTATTTTCATCTGCCACTTGTCCTTTTAATTTTGCCCAGATTAGTTCTATTGGATTTAAATGAGCATGGTAAGGTGGCAGCCTCAAACTTATATGACCGTGCTCTTGGATAATCTTATCTATTTGAAAAATCTTTGTCCTCTGTTTTTGCTTTACTAGAGATAGTAATTCAGGTTTTAAGTACATGTTATTAAATTGTATGTGCTCCTTTGTGAGCCATATCTTAATAGCATCTTTTGTACTGGATGACGTCGGGACTTTATCTTCAAGTGCAACAATGTTGTGGTACGCTGCATTGTCCATTATTAGGCAAGATGGTCGATCTAGTGCTGGGAGAACAGAATTTTCAATCCAATGTTTAAATATGTGACCATTCATCTCAGAGTGATAATCCCGATTGTCTATGGATTTCGAAAGAAAAATGAGCTCTGCATTCTGTATTAGTCCATGTTGTCGACTACCTGCATGAGCAATTATCAAGCGCTGTCCTATGCTGCTAGGTATTAATCTCTTAATCTTTCCATCTGATGACTGCCATTCCCTTTGGTTAGTGTGGTGAGCATTGATCCATGTTTCATCCAAGTACACAATATCATAACCTTGCTTGCGCACCTCTTTTACTTCACGTAAGTACTTGCTTCTCATGACTACTATATGTGGCTTCTCACAGATTATGTTTCGTCCATTGGATTACTTTCTGAATGTAAAGCCTGCAGCTCTCACATTCCTCCATAATGTAGACTTTGATATTTCAATACTGTTGTCCTTTTTCAGCGATACTTTTAATTTTCTTATTGTAACAGTTTCATTCATACCCAACATTTTGCGAATTTCACTTCTAATAAGTTCACTGTCGAAATTATCCAACATTTTTGCTCTTCCTTGTGATTTTGTATATTTGGAACATTGACGGTCACGTGCTTGAATCCAGCGATTAAATGACCGTTTAGATAAATCCAAAATGTGTCTTGTCCTATTCTCAGGGTTTTCTAAAGAATGAAATAATCTTCCTCGTTTAGCCTCTTTGCAAAAATAGTCATACATTTTTATTGCGATGTTTTGTAAACTGCAGAATTTTATTTTAAGACTCATGATAAATGTTATTGTTCCACGTTACGCCGCTGAATTAACGGAAATGGAACACACAATGTCTCGTGTTTACTACAAGTGTCTAATTGTGTCAGAAAACTCACGCGGAAAGCGTGAAAAATCTTAAATTTGAGCGTGTATAGATTTGTAATCGCTATTTTTAACTTAAATACTGTAAACACTAAGTTTTGACTACATCAATGGGTCGTTATAAATTTATATAAATCAAATAAGCAATAATAATAACCAAATGTTTGTTTTTAATGAAATTAATTCCCTGTTGGGTTCTAATCATTATAACTATACATGCAAATTTTGAAAAAATTACAAAAAGCGGTTTAAAAGATATTGATTTTTAAAGTTGGGCACGACTTATGAAACAAGCTATAGTTTGTTCCCTTTTGAGACTCGGCACGTTTGAACGCTACTTCACAGTTTTCTCCGTCCTTCGTACGGTACACAGCTCATGCTACAATCAACCCAAGCTAATCAGTGATAGTTTTACCCACCTTTTTGTAGTCATTTCTTTCTCTTCCTCATTTACTTGGAACTATATTTGTAGCATCTAGTTTTCTGGAATTATGATTTCTTGCAAATATGTATTGATTTAAAAAAATTATCTCCATGGAATCCTAATTATTCTTCTGCGACCCTGGCATTCTTATATATTTGTCAGTCCACTTGTAGAATGTCAATTTTTCACATATATATTGCATTTCTATAGAAATATACATGTTCATAAAGGTCAACGTTTTGTTGCTATACTAGACTCTTCCTTTGCATTGTTTTAATTTATTCGTTGCTACATTTAACCTTTATCTGTTTTTGTATCTCCTTGACAGCTATTCCTTCATTTATGACATTGGAGCCAAGATATTAGCAACTGAGTACACGTTTCAATATTTCGTGTAAATATTTGTTATCTCCTGAAACTATGTTTGCATTTACTGTATTAAAATAGAACTATAATATATGTCTGCAAAATATAGAAACCACCGAGGTGACTATTATTATTACCTTATTGCATAATTTATACATATATGTAAAGTTGTATTATAACTCGTGTCATATATCTTCAAGTATCTGACAGCTGTTTATTTATGTTTCTGTATGTAGTTAAGCTCTAGTGCTACAATGACTCTTTCTTGCATAATATATGACATAAGTGTGTCTTTTCTCGTCATACGCACTACCACTTGCGTCAGTTTGTCACTCTCCAATGACTTAATAAGTCATCATACGATGTGAGATAAAGTAGTGTATATCATCATCATCATCATCATCATCATCATCATCATCATCATCATCATGCGGTATACTGTTTGACGTTGGCGATCATAACCTGTTTGTGTCCATAGTGCACCGCTCAGTTATGTTGCTGATTGTTTTCCATGGCACAACACAAACTTGTGTACTATTTTCTCTTCTTGTTTTTCACAATCTCTCTTTTCTTGTATTTTGCCAGTTTTAACCAATTATTATAATTCTAACTTTCCTATTCTCTGGCTGTGCCCAAAAATATCAATTGTTTCTTTCTTATGTGAGCTCTCTTTTGTTTACCCTGATATTTTCCTCGATGGTATTTTTACTGTCCAGCGAGCTGTCAACATTCTACTGAGAAGTCCCATCTCTGTGACTCGTCTTTTCATTTGTTAGTCTACTGTATATGATTCACTTCCATTAGTCAGAACTGGCCACACGTAGCATGAATAACCTCGGTTTCTCATTTCATTTGACATAGACCTGTTGCACAAAATATATTTTTTTTCCATTTTCTTAAATGCTGCTCTGGCTTGTGCCATTTTGTTTTATTATTTCTGTGGTGTATCTTCCATTGCATGCTATTTTTGTGCCCAAGTGGTCGATGCGCTGCACTTTTTTATGTGTATCCCTTTTATGTTGCATTTTGGTGATGTGTTTTTTAACGTGGCCATTACCTCTTTTTTTCTTCCTATTTAGTTTGAGACCATTCATGTTGGTTTTGTTACCATTAAGTTTAATTCTTGTTACTCTACAGTTGATTATTCTTCTTTCGGTGTTTGTTGAATCGATTATTTGAGCATATCCAACTGCTCATCAATGTTTTATGTTTTCTCAACGGCGATATGCATATTTGTTTTGTACTATCAAGGTGTATGTATCACGCACTTGTCTATCTACTGCACGCATATTAAGTTCTGATTTCATGCGCCTTGGGATTTTCTGTGTGTCCCTCATTTTTATTATAATTTTCCGAACTCCTAGAAGTTTCGGTCACAATCTGTCCCAGGTCTTGTTTTAACAGATGCAGTCATTCCCCAGTCGTCTTTTTAACACTTTGAAATACATTTTATTGTGTACCTTCTTGTTCGGACATTGCCATGGTTATAGTCGTCGGGGAAGTTGTTTGAAGCAGGAGTCACAAACTATCATTTCTGGTATCTTTCTGTTGTTTTCATTGCGTTTCCTAGGGCATGTCCTCCATTCACAATTTGCAGTTTAGTTTCCCACATTTCACTTTGAATCCACTAAGGTGAACGTTATTTCCTGGGATTTATAGAGTTCCATGACCATCACAGCTCACAATAAAAGATGTTTTCTTCTGTGTTTTTGCTCATTGGTTCAAAAGATTCAACACTGTTGCTATACATTGATGTACCTTATAATTTTACTTGCAGATATAGATCTAGTATTCACCAAAAGCATTGTAATGTTTTGCATTGTCCCCTGTCTAACATAATGACAACTCCTCTTTCGTGTGCTTTTCCTCTGGAGTAAATCACATTTCCACTATCGGGTTGTAATAATCCTACTCCATTCTATTTCGCTACATATAGTCATATGATATTACATTTCATTCTCCTCATTTCTAAAATGATTCATTATTTTATTACTTTGTTTATAAGCACAAAACGTAGAGCTATATGGGAAATAGTAAACAACAATCCTCATTTAGTACCGTCATTGTTTGACAAATAAGACTAGACATCATGTATCATCTGAACCATCCAATGGAGGTAACAATCGTTTAATCTGGAATATGACTACTCGACACGATGTTTAGTGAGTGATATTTCTAACCAAAGAGAAATAGCCTAAAGCATTTTGATAACCATTAACAAATAGACATTGAAGTGGACTAAATATTGAGATGGCTGATGTAATTTTTATTTGCTAATATCTTCATACGTGCAGATGTTTTCAATTGCTGCTCGTGCTTATTTTCAAATTCATACCTTGTTTACTTCAAGATCATGCAATTTCCCAACTGTAATCTTTCAGAACACATATCACATTTCGTCCCTTGTGTTGCTTACACACACATATTATTTGTTCTATTGTAAGCATGTTTATTACTGAGACAAACAGTCTACACTAAGAACATAGTCAGACACTGAAAAAACTACCAACATTACAAATATATGTCGAAATTCAGACTTTTATTACTTCTCTAAAATTATAAAATAGAACAGGGAACGAATTTAGATTTACAGTTTTGAGAGGGACAAAAATAACAGAAAGATATAACACTTTAAAGTATAAATAACGTAATATTACAGAAAAAAAACATTCAATAAACTGATTTGTGTACAAATGAAAGTATTGTAAGAGAATTAATGACGACAAACAATTAACAAAGAGAAATTATGTGCCGTAAACGATTGCCTGTTACAGGGTGTCTTTACAGGGACAAACGTAGTTTTTGGGGGCACCAATCAGCGGGTACCTGTTAGGAAATAAAGAAATTATTTATATTATTCATTTGTTTGAAAGTGATAGACGTAATGATAGTCTGTTGTGTTGAGCGGGTCGAAACAATTAATATATTACTTATGTCATCCATGTACGTTATCATGCTGCTATAAATATCAATGATTGAGTTCTGCTTATTTGTTATGTATGTCATATTTTGGTGTATTTTGGCTTTAGGAAAAGAACAAAAAACAAAAATGGATAACTGACATCGTCTTAGAAAAAATGTAAGAAGGGAGACAAGCGAAGAACACTGCCCAATACAATAAAATAGATAATGAAATACGCAAAATGTGCAAACAGGAAAAAGAAGATTGGCTCAGCCAAAAATGTATAGCAATATAAACTATGGAAAGCATACAAGACTTAAGGAGGAATGCACACAGAAATAAAGAGAATGACTAATAATATTTAAAAAAACCACTAAAGGTGGATGCATTGCAGACAAAAAAGGAAAAATGCTAACAAACAATAAAGATATAATAGATAGATGGCAGTAATATATAACATAATTATTTCATGATCAAAGGGACAAGAAACCAATCATAAAATGAACATCAGGCTATAAAATCTTAAAATCTGAGGTGGAAAAAGCTATAAAAACAATGAAACAGGGAAACGCAGCAGGACCTGACAGCATATCATCATCATCATCATCATCATCATCATCAAGTACCGGGCCTACTGTCGTAGGTGATCATGTCTCTCCACAACTTTCGATCCCGACAGTTATTTATCATTTCTGTTGTTGACCTTCTGCCAAGCCATTCTCTTAAGCTGTCTGGTATCTTTTCACTTTGTTTTCCTCTACCTCTTCGTCCCTCAATTTTTCCAGTTGTTACAATATATTCCAGTTGTTCTCTTTTCATTACATGGCCAAAAATGATGATTGTTTCTTCCTAATATTGGAAATTAGCTCTCTTTTTGCTGTGACCTCTTTCAGAACTTTTACATTACTCTTTTTAGATGTCCATGGTATTCTCAACGTTCTTCTGTAAAACCACATTTCTACAGCCTCCAGTGATTTTCTTGTTTGTTGACCTATTGTCCATGATTCACATCCATATGTCAAGACTGGCTGTACATAACATTTGAGAACTCTTTTTTTCTTGTTTCTATTGTCAAAAATAGATTGCATAGTATCTTCCTCATTTTTGGAAAGCTGCTTTTGCCTGACAGCACGGGCGTAATACCGACCACATTACCCCAAAAATCATGTGCTGAAGGTCTGTAAAATATTGGGTCACTAACACCATATTTCCCTATACGCCACTTGGCGTGACGGGAGTACTTTACTTTACTTACTGCTTTTGCCTGAGCCATTCTGCATCTCACCTCTTTTGTACATCTTCCGCCTGAGGTTAACAAAGTTCCCAAATATTTAAATTCATTTACCTGTTTTAATATTGTTCCACTTGTCTTTATTTTGCACTGAGGTGATGTCTTTTTATTTGTTGTTACCATTACTTCTGTCTTTTTGCTATTAAGGCTGAGTCCTTTATTTTTGCTTTCTTTCACTATAATGTCCAACATTTCTTTTAACTCATTTTCACTCTTAGCGATTAATACTGTACCATCAGCATACCTTAGATTATTTATATTATAACCTCTAATTGTTATTCCAGGCATGCTTCTAATGGATCTTAAAATAATCTCACTATAAATATTAAACAAATCTGGTGACAGCACATAACCTTGTCTAACACCATGTTTTATTTGTTGAAACATTCCCAATTGGTTTCCAATTCTTATGGCCGCTGTTTGTTGCCAGTACATGTTCTTTATTATTCTTAGATCTTTGCTGTCTACGTTTATGCTGTCTAAAATTTTGATTATTTCTTGGTGCTTTACTTTGTCAAATGCCTTGGTGTAATCTATAAAACATAAGCATAGATCTGTTTTCACCTCTATGGCTCTTTCTACCTAAGATCTTATGATATAAATTACATTGCTTGTTCCTTTATCTCTAACAAAACTACACTGTTTACCGCTAATTTCTGATTGATTTTGTTTCGCACTCTTCGCATGATGATTCTTAGTAATACCTTAGTCATATGACTCATAAGGCTTATTGTGCGATGATCATCGCATTCAATCGCACCCGATTTCTTTTAGGGCTATGAATATTGATTTGAGCATGTCGTATGGTATATATCCGCTATTATAGATATCATTCAATATTTTTATTATTTCTATTCCAAAATCATCCATGGCTTCAATCTATTCTTTAGCTATATTATCTGGTCCAGGAGCTTTGCCTGCTTTCATATTGCGCAAGGCGTCTTCCACTTCTTCTCTGAGTATTTCTGGTCCTTCTCCATTATCCTTAAAATTTACTTCTGTTCGTTCATCATTATAAAGATCCTTAATGTATTCTGTCCATCGTTCCCTTATGTTTTCTTGATCAATCAACAGTTCTCCTTCCTTTGATCTTAGACATCCATTTTTTTATTGCGTTTTTCTTCATGTTAATTCCTCAGTTTGTTTGTATATATTTTTAGCATCCCCTTTTTGTTGCATTTCAATCTCTTTGCATCTCTCTTTTAGCCATGCTTCTTTTGCTTCATTGCATTTTACTACAAATTCGTTATTTAATCTCTTATACTCATCTTTATTTTCTTTATTAGTTCTTCTTGTATCCATTAGCTACAAAATGTCATCTGTCGTCCATTTCTTTCTTGAATTTGTCATCACTGGTGGTATGAACTCTTTTGATGTGAGTTGCATTGATTCTATTAGCTTAGCATTTCCCACTGTTCATCAATGCTTTGTTTCTTCTCTATGACAGCATATAGATAGAGATGATACAGGCACTAGAGGACTTTGGCATTGAAGTGATTACAGACATATATCTCACAGAATACATAAAAATGAACTAAAAGCATCAACGTTCATTGTATTGCCTAAAAAGAACGGTGCAGTTGAATGCAGTGACTGTACAATAATAAGCCTAATGAGCCGTGTTATAAAAATCTTGCTAAAAGTTATACAAGGAAGGATTCAGAATAAAATCATTACTGAATTAGATGACCAGCAATTTAGATTTATGAAAAGTAGTGGGACAAACGAAGCCATATTCTGCATAAGAACATTAATCGAAAAGTACACAGAAGTAAACAAACCAATATATGCCTGCTTCATAGACTACACAGATGACATGGACATACAGCTAATATGTAATTTGTATTGGGAGCAAACAGCAATAATAAAATATAACAAAGAGAACTCTACACCCATTGATATAAAAAGAGGAGTAAGACAGGGATGCATCCTATCACCAAGCTTGTTCAATCTATACATTCAGCAAATCTTTAAAAACATCATAGAGATGCCAGGCCTAAACATTAATGGAAAGATAATCAATAACCTAAGATAAGCTGATGATACTGTACAACTAGCAAACAATCCTAAAGATCTACAGCAGTTACATAATGTAATAAACATGATAAGCAAAACATATGGACTATATATGAATTCCAAAAAAGACTTAAACTATGATCATAAACAAAGACAATTCTCAAGACCTACAATTAAATATCACAGTTGAGGGAATACATCTGGAGACAGTTAAGAGCAACAACTACCTGGAGCATACTATAACCAGTGATGGAAAATGTACAACCAAAATAAACAAAAGAGTATGTATGGCAACAAGTAATTTTAATGCCATGAAAAATATACTAACATCAAAGAAAATAACACCAGGGCTAAAACTAAGAATAGCAAAATGTTACATCTTCTCAATATGTCTGTATGGTGACGAAACATGGACATTAGACAAGAAAACAGAGCAGAAAATTGAAGCCTTTGAAATGTGAATTTATAGAAGAATAGGTAGAATTGGATGGAAAGAAAAGAAAACAAACGGTGAAATTTTAAAAGAACTAAAATGAAAAGAGAACTACTAAACACAATTAGAACAAGACAAATGAAATGTTGGGGCATGTTAAAAAACACAACCGCATAATACAAGTAATATTGGAAGGGAAAATACAAGGTAAAAGAGGCAGAGGCAGACCAAGACTAACATGGACGAGTAACATTAAAAGATGGACAAGTCAACCTATGACAATCTGCACCATCAAAACAAGAGATAGAGTGGAACGGCGCTCCATGGTAGCCAACCTTCGATGCGGAGACGGCACTGAATGATAATAATGATTTTGGTGTCAAGACACTGACTATAAAACGTACCTGGGACCTTTTACACGTTTCAGATAGTAACGTGAAGTTGATGACATTTCTTTAGCACCGCGGTGAGGCACAAAACGAAAACCGTCGCAGGTCACCACCATGCTGTATGTAGGATGACCCTGAAATACAAACACGGTTGCAATATTTTATATATTTGGTAGTGCTTTTACTAGGCGTCTTAGTGATAGAATGGGGTGCTTTTACTGAAATTCTTACAGCTAAATGGGATGCTTTTACTGAAATTCTTACAGCGAAATGGGGTGCTTTTACTGAAATTCTTACAGCGAAATGGGGTGATTTTACTGAAAGTCATACAGCGAAATGGGGTGCTTTTACTGAAATTCTTTCAGCTAAATGGGGTGCTTTTACTGAAATTCTTACAGGTAAATGGGGTGCTTTTACTGAAATTCATACAGCGAAATGGGGTGCTTTTACTGAAATTCTTTCAGCTAAATGGGCTGCTTTTACTGAAATTCTTACAGCTAAATTGGATGCTTTTACTGAAATTCTTACAGCTAAATGGTGTGCTTTTACTGAAATTCTTACAGCTAAATGGGATGCTTTTACTTATATTATTAGAACCAGATTGGGGTACTTTTACTACATTTCTTATAGATAGGATGGGGTGCTTTTATTAAGGTTGCCAGAGCTACAACGGGGTGTTTTTCTGGATTTTTTTAAAGCAAAGATGGGCGGGCGTTTTACTAAAGTACTTAGAACTAGGGTATTACACAATATGTATTTATTTTATTAAACTAGTTAAACACATTATATATAATGATAAAAAAACGTGTTACTTCATAATGGATAGGATTTCTCTCTGTACGCCATCTCTACGGTGGATTCTTGTTGCTGGATGATTCGGCAGTCGATTTACCTGACCAGGACGTCAACCTTCTTTAGTCACCAGCGAAAGAAAATTCTTGCTGTAGGCGATATCCAATGTAATTGAACGGTTCAAGCGCTATTTTTGTCTAAGGATAAGATGTGTGATACTTGCAGTCTGTAAATTCGGCACCAGATGAACTGCTGTCGGATAGAGTGTTTCACCGAAGTAGAGGACTGACTTCACTTGTTGCGACATTGTTTTTTAAATTTTTTGGGGGCACCGACCCCGGCAGTAGAAATCAGTGACCTAAATCACGAAGCATGTGTCGTGAGGATGCAGGAGCAATTGACAACCGAAAGGACACGACGACACGATCGTCCTTAAATACTTGTATAGTCAACAAATCAAATAGTAAGTTGTTAGTCTCTATACAGAGAATACTGAAAGAAACCATGCGATGAGATACCTAGGAGTATGGTTTAATCGGAGTCTCGCCTTTACCAAGCATCTAGGCCAGGTGGTCTTGACAGCAAGAATGGTCTATCTACAATGAAGACCATGGTTGCAGTACAAATTGAGATGTGCCGCCTTGTTCTCTTACACCAGGTTCCTGATTCTGTCAGTGGTTGAGAATTTACGGCGACCCTGACTGACAGCAACACGCAAATGGAACGCCTGAAGGATAGACAAGGAAACAATACGCATCATAGCCTGGTATACAAATCACACCGAGTGTAGAGCAATGCGTATCCTCCTCGTTTTTCCCGAAGTGGCAAACAGAAAATTACTTTGCCAAGCACGTATCTATCTTCGATTCAGTGCAAACCGATATTTTCCGTTATACTGTACATTTATAAATAAAAAAGACCGACGGTTTAAAAATAGGACAATTATGGAAGGAGCCGGTTATGGATATTGTTAACTGACTGACCATAAACTCAGTGAAAAATGCACAGGAGTGCCGTCAGAGTGCAATTTATCTTTTTCAGGGAGAATGCAGAAATCGAAACCACTTGGTCATTGGTGCAGAAGTGCAATCTTTGAGTTTTATCAAGAAGACAGTGCTGCTTTCGCATCAACAACAAATAGTTTGACATTTTTGTCTATGTCTGTTGCTTATCTATCGGTATGGCTTGAGACACAGATATATGTGTTTCCTCGGTGACTCAGTAAGCTTGCTCTGGAAGATCGGAGCTGGCTGGGCTCGACAAGTGTGTTTAGTGTTTCTATGTAGGTCTAGTCTGATAAAAGTCTGCTTCATGTGTGTGTCAGGGCACGCGATTATGAAAGGTAATGATAGGGCCTAAGAGACCTGGAGACAACTAATAATAAATTAATATTATTATAGAGGGAAACTTCCGAGGCGATAATCAGCAAATCATTTCAGAGGAAGAGGTATGTTTACAGCATTAAGAAAAAATGGCAATCAACAACAGAAAAAAAAACAACAAAGAATAATATATGGTCCGAATCAGGATCGAACCCGTACTTCTTGGCACAGTGCCTTGTCACGAGATGCCAAACGCTAGGCAACACTGCCAAATCAGCGACCTAAGCAAACTAAAAAAGAACAGCTATCATTGGCGATATTGTCATTGTTTCCGCGTGCTGTAAACATACCTCTTCCTGTGAAATGATTCGCTGATAGAACTGCCAACTTGGCTGATGTTGGCAATGGGCAGTGAACCACGCTGAAATTCTGAAAGCTCTCTATGACGCTAAACGAAATAATGACTCCATAAATGACCCTGAATCCGTGAATGCACGAATACCATGTCATGTTTGGTGAACCACGTCACAATATAGAATGGATTTTGGTTTTATCTTGCTCTTATTTCCTGTACCAATGAATTGTCACTTTAGAAATTCACACCTTGTGAGTATTGTCAATAAACACACATTTTCGAAAACAGTCTGAACCCATTGACCATTTTAGTACTAAGAGACGGTGTTTTTTTTTTGTTCCTGAATTATGGTTGTTTCCTGTATACAGTTACATATATTTTCTTGCACATAAACGTATTATACACACATATGTTTAAAATATATAATTGGTTCGATGGGATGTTGATCTAACTTAGACTGTAACGTCATTACCACGATGGTTAAATTTGTACTATTGGAATATTCTTCATGTTGCATTTCTGGTATGCGACACAATTTGTTTTAATATTGTATATATTGTAAATGTATATGACATCATCGCAGTGCACATTAGATATAAGTGGAACAATATTAAAACTGGTAAATTAATTTAAATATCTGGAAACATCGTTAACCTCAGATGATAGATGTTCAACAGAGGTGAAATGCAAAGTGACTCAAGCAAAAACAGCTTTCCAATAAATGAGAATGATTTTGTGCAATCCATTTTTTTACAATAAAAACAAGAGTTTTTAATGTTATGTAGAGTCAGTCTTAACATATGGATATGAATCATGGACAATAAGACAACAGACAATAACTTAACTGGAGGCTGTGGAAATGTGGTTTTACAGAAGAATATTGGAGAATACCATGGGCAGCTAAGACGAGTAACGAAAACGTTCTGAAAGAGGCCAAAGGAAAAATAAATTTATATCCAATATTAAGAAGAAACAATCATGCTTTTTTGACAATATAATGAGAAGGAACCAGCTGGAATATATTGTAACACCTGGAAAAATTGAGTGACAAAGAGATAAAGAGAAGCAAATAGAAAAAAATATCTGGCAGCTTAAAAGAATGGCTTGGCAGATGATCCCCAACGGAAATGATAAATAACTGTCGAGATCGAAAGTTGTGGGGAGAGATGATCACCTACGTCAGCAGGCACGGTGCCTGATGATGATGATGCTATTGTAAATTGATTATCTAATTATTTGAAAAGAAGTCACGTCAGATATCACTATTTTCAACGAGACAGAAAGGTTCAAATCTTACCCAATTTTCTTTGCAATGGCAATCCATTGGATACCCTATATACACTCCATCAACAATTTTCTCAAAATAACCTTGACATTCATCACTGTTGTGAAACCGTTCAAGTGGGTAGTTTTTCAAACCGTCAAAGTGGAAAGCACCTGGTCTGTAATACAAACAAATGTATGGTAAATGTATCTGTTACGTATTTACCATACAAACAAATGTATGGTAAATTTATATGTCATTTATTTGTGACAAATGAAGCTATACAAACGGATTGAGGTCATAATATCTATCTATTGACCTTTCGAGCCGTAACCGGCCCATAGGGCGTAGACCAAGATACACCTTCTCTTATATGAATTTTTGTTCTAGCAGTTTTCATTTAAAGATATTTTATCAAATCTCGCCATCTGTCTCTGTTCTGTGCAAGAAGTTCTATCTCATTGAGGGAGCCGACTCCTGCTGCTCTTGCCTCTCTCATCAATGTTCTTCTCAGTGTCTCCCTGGGTCTTCCTCTTTTCCTTTTACCTGTTGTTTCCCATATGAGGGCTTACTTTGCTATTCGATTATTATCTCTTCTCATCACATGTCTAACGTATGACCATCGTCTTTTCTTGATTACTGAAGATATTAGTGGTTGATTGGCGATTTCTCTAATTTCCTCATTTGTTTTGAATTCGTTCCATGCTATACCAAGTATTTTCCTTAGACATTTATTTTCGAATGCGTTCAACTTTGTTTCTATATCTCTTGTTGTTTTCCAGCTTTCACACGCATACGTAAGGGTTGATAGTACATTTGATTTGAATAGCCTAAGTTTTGTGTTTGTGCTAATGAGTTTTGATTTCCACAACTTTTCAAGGCTTCTGAAAGACATTGCTGCTTTAGCTATTCTGATTTTAATTTCTTTGCTCGTATTCCCTTCTCGATCAATGTGACTTCCAAGATAGATAAAGTGATTGATCTCTTCTACTGGTTTATTTTCCATGTTTATTTTGTCACTTGTTGGAATTAAACGTTTCATGACTTTAGTCTTTTCATGATTGACCTCGAGCCCAATTTTGCTGGCTATTGATGATAGTTCATTTGTGTTTTCCTGCATCGTTTTTATCTGACTGCTGATGAGAACTATGTCATCAGCAAAGTCGAGGTCCTCCAAATGGTCTCCTTGTATCCATTCGATGCCTTTATTACCAGTGCAGCATTTCTTCATTATGAAGTCCATAACAATTCCAAATAACAAGGGCGATAAAATACATCCTTGTTTAACCCCAGTTTCTATTGGGAAACATTCGCTCAGTCCATAATATAAGGGGTGATAATTATAGCATAAAAGTACGAGGCAGCCGAGGGCAGAAGCAGAGGTACAGGGAGTTAAGATTGAGGTCATAATATAGGGGGAGATAATTATAGCATAAAAGTACGAGGCAGCCGAGGGCAGAAGCAGAGGTACAGGGAGTTAAGATTGAGGTCATAATATACGGGGAGATAATTATAGCATAAAAGTACGAGGCAGCCGAGGGCAGAAGCAGAGGTACAGGGAGTTAAGATTGAGGTCATAATATAGGGGGAGATAATTACAGTATAAAAGTACGGGGCAACTGAGGGCAGAAGCCTTTAATGTGAGTATATTTTTCAAGTTGTTCACATTGTTTATTGCCAATAGTATTTTTTGGTCTATTTCTGTCTTACATTTTCTATAATATATTCTAATATATTCAAGACAATAATATTTTAAATTATATTTTGTCCTTCCGTCTGCTTTGATATCCACTTGTATATTTTGTTTTTTTCCCCTATATTAATAATCACAGATTAGGTATTTTAAATATTTAAATCCATAGCAGATTCATTGCTTTCCTTGTTTATTTTGTTTACTAGTTGTGTACCCGTGTGAAAAGTTATTTGTTTATTTGTCGTAATCATGTTGTGGGCGTGCAGGACTCATGATTGTCATCGTGATGCATGTTCTACTAGCACGCTGTGTTGATTTCGATCGTTACTTTCTTGACAGCCTGCAAAGCCATTGTCAGTTCTCTGTTATCGTGAACTCAGATGGAATGCGCTGCTCGTGATTACAGTCGGGCCAAAACGCTTTCGTGCCCCCTGGCTATCGTCTCAGCCCTGACCTTGCCGGGTCACTGTCGTACTTCGGGTTTGTTGTTAAGATGACCGTTTCACGTTGTGGTTTCCTGACAACTTTACTGTTGTTATGATTCGTCACCGAGGTTTGACGCTAGGCTAGATAAATATAACTGTAACAGATAACAACACCTCGGTTATAAGAGTTTTTTCCGACTTTTAATTGTGTCATATCGGACTCTCGTACACACTGGATATTGCAAGTTACACACTTAGAGCGCACTCTACAATTTCTTTAATCTCTCGGCCTAACACTTGTCTCTGAGTTCTGACCGTTCATACTCTCATCTACACTAGATGTCCCCATTGACGGCCCACCTATATTATCTCACTTCTTCAGGTCCATCTGTCTCTTGGCCACTGCTACAAACTATCTCTTAATAGTGCTACTCACTAATCTGTCCTCTTAACTCTTCCTCTATAGTCTCTTCATCTCCTAACTATCGCGCGTTCTTGCGAACTAAAATTCTATTACTCTTGCCTGACTCTAGATCGTCACTCCCTGCCAACTCAGTCTCTTCCAGTCTTCGGTATCCGAAAAGTCTTCACTATTATTCTAACTCACATTCTAATCTAATTCTACTTGGCTAAGGTTGGCCTCTCTATGGGCCCGTATCCTAACGAGCGTGTGTGCCCTGCCGACTACATTTCTCCAAGTGTCTGGTCCCCAAGTGCTTCGGCTCCAAGTGTTAGTCAATCGTTAGTTAGTTTTAATCTCTTAAATTTGGATCTTGTCAGCCAATCAAAATTGACCCCTACGCGTCTGTCTTCCCACTCACTTCTGAACTTGGTCTTCACGTTTTTCCCGTGCATTTCGACCCATAGTCTCATTTTTCTCCTGACTCGTCTTAATGTCTTTTTCCTTTTTCTCCTTGACCTTGTTCTCTCGTCTGTTTACTCCTCTATTCTCTCCTTCCTCTCCTTCTACCCCTACGCATGTGTCTGCCCACTCACTTCTGAACTTGGTCTTCACGTTTTTCCCCGTGCATTTCAACCCATCCTCTTTATTTTTATCGTGACTTCGTTTTAAAATGTCTTTTTCCTTTCTTTCTCCTTGTCCTTGTTCTCTCGTCTTTGTTTTTTACTGCTCTGTCTCTCTCCATTCCTCCCCCTTCTACAGTTGGAGGTCTTCCGGATTTTCTGCCTTTAAAACGGTACCAAAAGCATATTTGATTATTTATTATATATCATATGATGTTTAATCCATTACGATCTTACATATATATGGTCATTAATATAAACAAAGAATTAGGAACAGAGAACCAAAATAAAAATACAAAAAGCAGGAGTATCCTTTATCGCACTAGTAAACATGGAAATACCAAGATATAATACCAAGTTGGCTGTAGATGTGATTATTAGCTATATGTAGTGTCTGGTCCAAACACCATCACAAAATTGGCTGTAGATGTGATTATTAGCTGTATTTAGTGTCTGGTTCAAACACCATCACGAAGTTGTCTGTAGATGTGATTATTAGCTATATCTAGTGTCTGGTCCAAACACCATCACAAAATTGGCTGTAGATGTGATTATTAGCTGTATCTAGTGTCTGGCTCAAACATCATCACAAATTTGGCTGTAGATGTGATTATTAGCTGTATAGAGTTAACTCCTCTGACCCAACCACCATCACTAAGTACAACACGAAGTATTCATAAGTTACGGCGGTAACGGAAACGAGGTTTCCACGTCATTAGAATATATTCAAGTTATCGTTCCTGAGTAGCTCAAAGATAGTTCACCGCTGACGCAAACCAAGACAAGGCAGAACATTACAGTCAGTTAATCAAGTAGATCATGATTCGATAATAACCAAGCTGCTTAAGTGATCAGTCCAGTTGATAATCGATCACAATCGATGGATCACAAACAGTCGGATGCCAGATGAAGTTGAGCATCGTCATCATAATCCTTGACCATCAATTGAGGACGCCGATGTGATCAACCTTTCACTGATGAAAGTGGGAGGAACGTGATGTTGATTAGAGAGAACAGAAAGAGGGTGTGAAAGAGAGAGAGAGAGTGCGGCGAGAACAATACAAATTGTCAGGAAAATTGTGTTTCTATTTTCTATATCCTAAGAAAAAAATAATAGATGTTGAAATTAGAGTTTAAGACAAGAAAATACATGGAGTCTGTAATAATGTGGTTTTACAGAAGAATGTTGAGAATACCATGACAGCTAAGAAGAGTAATGAAAACGTTCTGAAAGAGGAAAAAGCAAAAGGAGAGGTAATTTCCAAAGTTAGGAAGAAACAATCATCATTTTTTGCCATATAATAAGAAGGGAACAGCTGGAATATATTGTAACAACTGGGAAAATTGAGGGAAACAAAGAGAAAAGATACCAGACAGCTTAAGAGAATGGTTGGCAGAAGGTGAACAACAGAAATGATACATAGCAGTCGAGATGGAAAGTTGTAAAGAGACATGATCACCTACGCCAGCAGGCCCGCTACTTGATAATGATGATTGGATTTTAAAAATGTATTTTATATGTCATAATATACACCATGCCTCAAAATTGTCGTCTCCCTGCCCAGTATATCCGATTTAAAAACGATATTATTAACATACTGGGTTTGTTTTCACTCATTAATACATATTTACTTGACCAGACGAGTGTTTCAGTTTCACTGACTATCCCGAGGGGATTTTAACTATGATCTTGCTAAGTTCTAGTAGCCTGATCAATGCGTTAACATTCAAATGCGAGTCATTTACAGTTTCAAACAATTCACTGTTTTGATTCTCAGTGCGTATCTAACAAGGCATGTATTATTAACAATGCAATAAACAACACAAACACTTAAACAAACTTGAGTCTATTTTGGACAGAGATGTTGTAGAATTTGCCGAGAAGCATGTGTGTAGTTGGTTCTTCATTCATAACACCCACCATTAGTCGGTAGACCTCTCCGTTTATGGACTCTTCAGCAACCATTACCATTGTCTGTAGCAAAGACATTTATGATTCACCAGTTTAGTTATTTCTCATGTACAGTTTGATTAACACTGAATTGTTCGTAATGGCTAAATTTGAATTTGATCTTCCATTTTAAAACTAGAACAAACAGCTAATTGAAGTAAAAAAAAAAAGGGTAAATTATTAGGTATGTGACGTGAGCTCTAGCTATCCATCATTATCATGTTCTTGTTTCTCATGCCAGACACACGTCGACATGTAAGACAAAGATAGTCAGTGAGTAATCCCCTGCAGCGAAATTTGGAATGTATCAACAATTACATTGAGTTATTGAGATATTAGCGGGGCATCAACATTGCATTCCGAACATGTCCTTTGGTGCTCAGAACCCTTCCTCAACAAGTCCCTCAGTGTCCAGCGACTGACCACTCCAGTTCTGTGTTGGTTGATTAGTCTTATACGCGCACTAAGTTTCTCGTGTCTGGCCGTGCACATCTCCAATATCTAACATCCGAAGGTGTGACGTGGATTCATGGTTGTCGAAGTCCTGTGCCCTTCCCACAACTCGGAGGGCATTGATGACATCCGCCCGTTTCATTGGTTGACCGTCTTCAATGACAGTATAGTTAGCCAACCGGTCAACCTTTCATTCTTCCGTACTCCCGCATGTCTAGAGACGACGATACATGTGTTTATACACATTTGTGAGAATAATGAAGGACGTAAGCATCGCTATCCACTCCTCGCCAGCGTTAATATTAGTAAGCCCACATACATGTTTGATGATATCTTCTACTCGGCCCACCCATGATTTGTCTCTTTTAACCTGTCACCTTTCCCTGTGTTGAGCTCATGGTGCAATGGATGCGCTTTATCTGTACTTATCTTTTGGTATACTCTTGCCCTCTAGATCTTGATCTAGTCATCCATGATTGGAAAGTCAAGATGATAAATCATTGATACAAAGCAGTGTCCCTCCGACACCCCAAGATAATGCGTATAGTTTCATTCTGTATATTCTCCAGTCTGTCAATTTGCGTCTTACTGACAGTAAGAGATGCTATAGTCCGTTCAGATTCGTTTGCCTAGACATTAATTTATTTTTTTCAAAAACTTATTGTTCATTTGCATTGATCTTTTGAAGTTAGGTTTAGAATACTAATGTCGCTATAAAAATATTTTTTTATCAAAGAAATGTGATCCAGTTTCAAAGATGCCTTATTTAACCTATATTAAAAAAAAGTTAATCGATATTATAAACACCGGCGAGATTATGTAGATGCTTACATCTCACAGCTGATTCTTTAGCATATAGGCATGACCTTCACGGCTGAATGCGCACCGTCCTAAAATAGTTATGTTTCCACTATAAATTTTTATAAAGAAATGTTACATATGAAATTTCCCGTTTAGCACAAAATGACATTTTAGCCGAAACCGGAAATTATGTGACGTCAAAATCACGGCCGTAGACTCGAGTTCGAGTCATAATTCAGAGGCAAATCTCAATATTTACAGAAAGGAGGCGGCACTATCCATATTATCTTCTGCAAGTCTATGTGAGAATGAATATAAAGGCAAAATATTTTACTGAGCATAACATTGCTATAAAGATTTATCAATACTTCTGCAGAGAGCGTAAAAAGGGACATCTTTATTGTTCTTTATCAAACCCTGAGAAGAGAACAATGCATATTTTAGGTTTGTGTAAACGTTCATTTGATCGAATAGTTAAAGGAAGCGGATATTTATTGCCAACAAATGCAAGAAAGCAAGGAAGGAAAGAAACGTTAGACAGTTTTGATAAGGACCTAGTAAAAAGAGAAATCTGTCGAATGTTTGATATAAACGAAGAAGTGACACTTAGAAAGTTGAAGCTTTGGCTGAAAACTAACAACGACATTGAAATATCAAAAACTTCATTATGGAAAATATTAAGAAGTGCAGGCTTCACCTTTAGAAAGTATGCTGGTGGGAAAAACATTATTTGTGAGAAGCCACATCTAGTAGCTCTTAGAAGCAAGTATTTACGTGAAGTGAAGGAAATGCGCGAAAATGATTATGATATTGTTTATTTAGATGAAACTTGGATCAACGCTCATCATACAAATGAAAAGGAATGGCAGTTAGCAGATGGAAGTATTAAAAGATCAGTACCAAGCAGTAAAGGGCAACGTTTGATAGTTGCACATGCAGGTAGCAGACATAATGGGTTGTTGCAGAATGCTCATCTCGTTTTCATTTCAAAATCCATAGACAATAGAGACTACCACTCCGAAATGAATGGGCACATATTTAAAGACTGGATCGAGAAAAGTATCCTTCCAATATTAGATCGACCTTCTTGTCTGATAATGGACAATGCTTCATACCATAACGTAGTTAACGTAGAAGATAGAATCCCAACATCATCAAGTACAAAAGATGCAATCAAAACGTGGCTCATAAAAGAACACATACAAGTTAACGACAGCTACTTGAAACCCGAATTGCTTAGCCTTGTAAAACAGACACAACGTATAAAGATATTTAAAATAGACAAGTTAATTCAAGAACATGGCCATAGATGTTTGAGACTACCTCCATGTCATGCACACTTAAATCCTATAGAACTAGTTTGGGCAAAAGTTAAAGGACACGTAGCATATACAAATAAAACTTTCAAATTATGCGATGTTGAGACACTTACAAATCAGGGTCGATCAAATATAAATAAAGACTACTGGGTAAAATGTGAGGATCATGTGTTACGACAAGAAGAGGAATATTGGAAAAAGGATGGTTTGTTGTTTGTTCAGCCGAAAGCAGTAATCGACCTATTTGACTCGTCTGATCCTGAATGATCATTACTCTGATTAAGTCTACAGATAAATAGTTTGATTTGCAAAATTTCCTAGTTGATTTGTTAAACAGTTTATTGTTCAAGACCACCCAAGCAATCAAAAATATGTTATAAGCAAACCAACAACCATTACTTTGAATGGAAGCCTGCTTGAGTCAGTACAGAAGTTCAGCTATCTTGGATCCACTATTACAGCCACACTTTCCTTAGATGAGGAACTAAATGTACGTATTTGAAAGGCAGCGACAACATTTGGGAAACTCACACCAAGAGCATGGAACTATATCAAATTGACTCTACGAACAAAAGTTCTATATATAATTTAAATTTTGTATACTTGCCACCAAGTAAAATTTTATGGACACGCCTATGGGTCATCGTTGCACTAGATTACTGTAAAACATTTTGATTAGGGTCAAAATAATAGTTACATGGGCAAAGATCAAAGGAATTCGCCGCTTTAAGAAAACCGTTATAGCTAGACATCGAGTAACACATATGTTCTCGTGACATGGACATTTTAACACCGTATGCCAAAAATCATGTGAAATCATCAAGAACTTTTTGAATTATAAATCATAACATCTCGGCAAACGAATCTGAACGGACTATAGGACATACTCGAGTGGTGCGAGGACAAGTTACGGGAAAAGAAGGGTAATTAATCTCAGCTCGATGTTGGCAACTGCCATGACCTTCAAGGGGGTTAATCATATACTGGATTTTGTTATCACATGGTCGACGTGGTCCCTAAAACACAGACTGCGATCAAACTTAACTCCTAAGTGTGTCTTCAACCTGTCTCTGGTCACCTAATCAACCACCATTCGTACCACCGATGTGTTATCGTGTAAACGATATGATTGTTAAGGGAACCATGCAACTGATGCTTTATTAAGATTAATCAAGACACCTGATACTCCACACCAGGAAAAGATGCGATCGGGTTCCTTTTGCAATGTGGAGGCAATTTCCCGTCTGTCTCATTCCTGTCGATATACCTGAATTTTATCAGCAAAAGGCATAGGTTATTCCCCTCCCAAACAACTGTTGTTCCGTGATTGGTATTGTATACACGGTAAATAGAACTGGTGACAATGGTGAGGCTTATGACAACCATGGACAAATGGATGTTGGCTCGGATAGCCATCTTCCACACACGAGAATAACGTTACTCTGAAACAGGGCTGCAGCGATCCATCTGATGAGGAAAGGGTGCACCGCCAGTTTGTAAAGCATGTCCATGAGGTAATCAAACGGTACTCTGTTGTAAGCATCCTCCAGATCTACAGCAGCAGCACGTGTCTCCTCTCGTTTGTAGAAGCCTTCGACGACGTCATAGGCTAAGACTGCCACATCTGCCTCCTTATTATATATATATCTATATATACCACTACATACATACTACAATACATACATACTACATTACAAACGTAATACATTATATACATTGTAACATGATTACAAAGGAAACAATTCGGCTTTTAATATTTTCGGTGTGTAAAACAGACAAGAACATATACGATGATGATAACACAGGTAAACATTTGCCCTTATTGTAGACGTTGTCGAATAATTGACAAAGATCGTCGTACGTTAGCACTGGGTAGAGTGTACCGCTAAAATAGATTCAATCAGAAAATTGGAGATAGACATGAACTTAAAAATGCAGAATTAAATGCAGACTCGTAAGAGTATTGGGGATTTAGGTAGACATGTAAGTGGGACTATCGTCATGGAAATGAAGAGCTTGAGTACACATTTACACTTGTCACATGCATGTATAAATGTACACATAGTTTATTTCTGTATGATACAGAAATTCGTATTTATCGTAATTGAGAATTTACATCAAATGCCCTCTGGCGTAGATGAACATGTTGATACACAATAGTAGATCACTGTAGTTGTTTATCAACACTGTTGTTGACTTCTTACAAAATTAAAACGCCCATAAACTGCCTTCGATCTTTTCTCACTCTTTTCATCTTTCTCATCCTTTCTCATGTTGTATATGTTGTTCTCAATTTTTTTCTCTACTATTACCATGATCTCCTTCTTCTTCTTTCCTTCCACATTTGCCTTTCACCGTCGAGGAGAGATACAATTTGAGCTCTTTTGCTCTTCTGTTCGCCTCTGCTGATGTTATGCTTCCTAGTGATTTTTATATTCCGTAAATCCATATATTTTCGGGATCCTTGAGTCTAGTGTTCTCGCGATGTACATTCAAGGCTCGTTGTTATGTGTTTTGATCTTTCAGCCTTGTTACGTGACCATACTATTTTATCCTGCGTTTCTCTATATATTCTATTGATGGGGTTATTCCTAGCTTTTTTCTCAATTCCTTCTTTCTTATATTATCTCCCAGACTGTTTCCTGTCCTTCGTCTAACACATTTCATCTCAGAAGATGTTATTTTTTTCTCCAACGTTCTTGCACCTAAGGTCAGAACTGGACTGGGATTGGTAGCACAACATTGGGATGAAGATTGTATTGTACAGTGCCCGATTTGCTTCTAGTTATTTCCTAGGTGGACAATAATGGTGCTAGCTGTCCAATGATTTGATAAGCTTTGTGACATCTTGAGTCTATTTCTGCTGTTTGTGAATTATTTGTTGTCACTTGTCTTTCAATGTATTAAATTCCTCTACTAGTTTTAGTTGTCTGCCATCTATAGTGATGTTCTGCTTATCTTTTGCGACATTCGTGACTTTTGTTTTGTTGATTTTGATTCTCATGTTGTATTCTGTGCCTGTGGTGTTTATTTTTTAAGTTTTCTTGTAGGTTGTCTTCTAATTTTCCATATATTAGTGCCTGATCGTCTGCAAACAGAAGCTCGTTGGCGTCCTCTATCTCTGATTGGATGGATGACAATATAGTCCAAGCAAGAAATAAACAGTAGGGAGGAGGGGATAGTATGCACCCCTCTCCTACACCTGATCTAACTTTGAAATTACCTGTGTAATTTGTTGCTGTTCTGACTGTCCAGCTGCTGTTGATTCAGACATTTTTATTTAGGTTGGTTAGATGTTAACTTACTCCGTGTGTTGTTAGTATCTCCCAGAGTTCCTCTCTATTTGCTCTGTCGAATGATTTTTCCTGGTCAATGAAAGTTATGTTCAAATTGTCATTGTTTTCTGTAGTATTTTCTGCCATCTGTTTTAATGTGAATGTATCGTCAGTACATCCTGTCTTTTTGGGAACCCCATTTGAGAATTGCTTAACTGTAGTTCTATTATTGGTCTCAGCCTTTTTTCCATAATCTTGGCCTATAACTTTCTTTCACGACTTAGAAGCGTTTTGTCTCTATATTGATTACAGTCTAGCTTGCTACCTTTCTTTGTTATTATTTCTATTGGTATGTTATCTATCTAGGTGGTTTATTTCTTGGTGCATATTTGATTTTCTTCTTCCCTTCTTCCATTTCCATTTTCATGGATTTGGGTTCAGTGTTTGCGCATATTTGGCATGGTTCTTGTTGTGTTACTGGTTGTTGGTACCATGTTTAATAGTAAAAAAGTAAAGACTCCCCGTCACACCAAGTGGCGTATAAGGAATATGGTGTTAGTGACCATACATTATACGTGCCTTGAGCACATTATTTTTGGGGTAATGTGATCGGTATTACGCCTGTGCCGCTTTACTTTCCCTGAAAAAATCCAGTACCCATTTAAGCCTGGGTGAACCCGGAAGCCGTCGGTTGGTATCGAACCCTACCTCTTGTCCTTTGTAGTCCAGTTCACTAACAAATGAGCTATCGCGGCTCCCACCATGTTTAATAAGTCTTCAAAATATTCTTTTCAACTATGTTGTATATGTTGTTTTTTTATATTAGCTGAAGATCTTTGTCATTTATGAGCTCAGTAGGAACGTGGTTTTCTTTTATGGCTCGAGAATTCTTTTGTGGCTGTCCTGAAGTCCCTGCTCATATTGTGTTCGAATTATGTCCATTTGTTTACCTAGCTTCTTTGATCAACATTTTAATTATTTTTTTTTTCTGAACAATGGCATATTTTAAAATATTTTTCTTGGTTCTTATTCTCCCTCCCTTTTATAAACAGTTTCTTCTTTTCTTTAATCGCTTCTCTGATTGTTTTGTTCCACCACGGTGTGCAATTTTTCCCTTCTTTTGTCTATAGCTTCGTTCCATATACTGTCTTTGAGACGTTTATTACAGTTTTCTTAAACTGTTTCCACTTTTCGCATACTGTCCTTACTTGGTTAGGGAATTTCTTGAATTACTCTGTTCGTTTTTCTTCTAGGGTTTTTCTTTAACTTTTAATTATTGCATTGTCATTGTCATTGTCTTTCTGTTGTTTCTTTTTTATTTGCGTATATTCTCTTTGGTTTTGGCTGTTTGAGCATAAACAAAACCATGCTATGTTCAGTGTTGTCTGCGTTATTAGGGATAGCTCTGCTATCAATAACTATTTTCTTCTTCTGTTTTCTTGTTAGTATAAAATCTCTCTGGCTTCAGCATGTTGTGGCATTCCACTTGTATCAGATGTATAATTACGAATCTCTGTGTTTGAAGAATGTGTCAGTGATAAATAAATCATTGTGATTATGTAATTCCAGAAGTCTGCTTTCATTTTCCTTTACTTTAATAATTGCATTTGGGCTTAATGATCCCATAATGTCTCTATTTTAACTTTTGCGTGTCTCCATCATTCCATTAAACTTTCCCATCACTAACATGTCGTCGATTTCTTTAGTCTTGCTGACAATTTCATTTAATGTGTCCTATGATTCTTCGCTTTCTTTTTCATTATTGTCACATGGTGAATAAATGTGAATGTCAATTCTTGTTCCATCAAAAGATGGTAAGCTTACAGATATTGTGATATAAAAATACGTAACCAGGAGCATAGTAGCAGCATTCCACAAATTACAGGTGTTTGATTATTTATGAATAGTGTTTCCTTGTATAGTGTCCTACCACTCATCTCGTTCGTGTTATGTAAACTCCAAAACTCCTAGAACAGAAGACATTGTGTTATGACTGATATTTAATCTGGACATCATACTATTATTTATTCAGTTAGATAGCTGGTTTAGTTAGCTAGTTAATTAGTTACTAATTATTTACATAAATAATTAGTAATTTGTTTGTCAGCCAGTTAATCCGTTACTTAGTTAGTTAGTTAGTTTAGTTAGTTAGTTAGCTAGCTAGTTAGTTAGGTAGCTAGTTAGTTAGTTAGTTAGTTAGTTAGTTAGTTAGTTAGTTAGTTAGTTAGTTAGTTAGTTAGTTAGTTAGTTAGTTAGTTAGTTAGTTAGTTAGTTAGTTAGTTAGTTAGTTAGTTAGTTAGTTAGTTAGTTAGTTAGTTAGTTAGATGACAAGAACGATACCAGTAACCGAGAAGTGCTAAGATGTATGATGGCATTTTGAGCCACAGTTGGTACACATAACCGTGCTATATTCCATTATAGCACTCTCCATCCGACAGGGTCAAACTCGTTTCACTCCAACCTTTAGCCATGTCCTCCTCTACCACCTTCTCATGTCTTATCTTTATTCTCTGCCACGTTATCTTTATCGTCTCTCCTACTCTTCTTCCCCATCTTCCACATTACCATCTCTGTTTTGTCTTTTTCCTCCTACCCTATTGGGTCTAATTTGTATCCATTATCAGGACTTCTGTGTCCTTGTCTACCTTCAGCTTTACCTGTCGAATTGTCTACATATCATGATCAAGTAACGGGCCTGCTGGCGTAGGTGATCATGTATCTCCACAACTTTCGATCTCGAGAGTTATTTATCATTTCTGTTGTTGACCTTCTGCCAAGCCATTTTCTTAAGCTGGTATTTTTATCTTTGCTTCCCTATATCTCTTCGTCCCTCAACGTTCCCATTTGTTACAACATATTCCAGTTGTTCTCTTCTCATTACATGGCCAAAAAAATGATGACTTCCTAATATTGGAAATTAGCTCTCTTTTTGCTTTGGCCTCTTTCAGAACATTTTCATTACTCTTCTTAGCTCTCCGTGGTATTCTCAACATTCTTCTGTAAAACCACATGTATGTAGACTCCAGTGATTCTCTTGTCTTGTCTCCCTGTACCATGTGGATAATAGAGACGTGAGTCACAATTATTCTTCCTTTTTTTCGGGCAGGCTAATGTAGCAATCCTCCCTCATTTTGACGGCACGATTTCATCGACTTACATCGCCATATTAGAACAGGTATTCGTATGTCATAATTGTTTTGAATAGATATATGTTATATTTTATCTGATGAAAGCTTTTGATAAAATGTTGTTTGCCTGATCTCTTGACTGGTTTAGCTGTTAAATACGTTAATGTTTCATTTTTTTCTGCAGCTCTTTTCACGGAACATATGATATTTAATTTAATAATATATATATATATATATATATATATATATATATATATATATATATATATATATATATACATATACATATATATATACATATGTATTTATGTATGTATATGTATATATATATATATATATATATATATATATATTAATATTTGATAATTTTTTATATTAATATGTATATATACTATTTATAGAGAAAATATATTAATTGACTAGTTGAAATCGTAAGTTTTACAGTAATTATATTATGTACTTATTGTTTGTATCAGAGACATAAACACGTGTGAAGACAAAAAACAGAATGAAACAGATTAGCACTAATACAAACATGCAAAAATGTATTTAAACAAAACAGAGGGACATATGTAAATAGATAAGCAGAGAGATAGACATACCGACAGATGGACACACATATGCACTGATTGGCAGTCAAGCAGATAAATAGATAGTCGAATAGATAGACAGAAAACATTTACACATACATATTTATAGCCAAAAATATAGACATATACACAGATTGATAATTAGATTGACAGACAGACAGGCAGGCAAAGATATAAAAGGACAGACAGAGAATAAATGCAGACTATATATATATATAGACAGACAGACAAACAGACAGACAGACATGCATGCCTGCAGGCAGGCAGGCAGATAGATAGATATATTTCTTTGTATCCGTACCTTATGTAGTGCCTTTATGATCATTGGTTTCATCCTAACTTGTATCAAGTCATGTTTCCCACCCTCTAGTTTGTCCTGATCAAAATTGTTGAACTCCCCATTCAGAACGCTGAAGAACCCTAGTGAGTCATCTGTGGAACCCAATCATGAAGGACATTGACGGTTTTCAATGATGGGGACATTTAAAACAAAATATATACACATTGACATTACATTTGTGTGTATTTACATATGTGCAACTGTTATCAAATCTGACTGTTGGTATTTATGTAACTTTCATTATTTCAGTTTGCTAATCTCAAACGTGTTACACTGTTAGTTACATGTGTCAATGTGGGTTTGTTCGTCATGAAATATGCAACGATTACTTTTATGTAACGATTCGTCTCTCACCTGATGCTGCGTTCTGGGCAATCACCATACAAAACATGAATAGAATAGCAGACATCGGTATAAGGGAAGCCATGGTTAAGGTGCATACCTTAGTTCCTTTCGTGGCTGTAAATGTGTATGCCTGTAATAGGAAGGTGTACAAGTAATGGCGAGTCTCTTCGCGTTCGAGGAGGAAAACATCATTTTCTGATGAGACATTTATGCTAGAGGAAACCAGTGGGGTAACGTCATAACCAACAAGCAGAGAGAAGATCTAGAGAACGGGGTAGAGCAATTTAGTGTGCTTGAATGATGGAAGGGCATCCAGAATGGCCACTCAAACAGGGGATTCTGATGGTGTCTTCCACCTTTGCACCGATTTGCAGGTGGAGTGTGCTGGATTTTCATGGTGTGATCACTATCCATGTGTCGTCCTAATTGAGAAAGGCAGAAATAGATGCTATAAAAGCAAGCTCAACACATTCCACTATGATAACACAGGCCAGTACGTCATTAGCAAAATCACACATAGGAAAAAGAAAGCCCCATGCAAGCAGGAGGCAGAATAGATGGATGCAGCCGCCCAGATGGAACGTAGAAGTCGAGGAAGCTTGGCGAAACAAGAGACAAACGACAAAAACATGGCAGAAAGCCAGAAAAAATGGAAGAACACAACCTGAGCTTTGAAGCGTCCGAAAGAAGAGGTGGACCAAAAAATGATGCACTTAAAACTATGTGCTAAGCAGGCTAAGGATGCAAAGTGGGATGATTTCTGCAAAAAAGTGTGCTCATAACAATTGCAAGTCATATTCAGGAGCCTTCATAAGAGCATGAAGGGTACATAAACGGCATGGAGGAATACCAGACATCCAGAGCACAGGGCAGATATGGTATAAATCTGACGAAAGCAAAGGGCGATCCTGCTTTCCCGCAAAAGGGACAAGGCAAAGAAATGCACATAAATGCATAATATTGTCAAGCTGCAGTGAAGCTAATTGTGAGGAATATGAAGAAACAAATAGATATAGAAAAAAATAATACTTAAACTGTATGGTTAAAGCTTCACGTAACAAGAGGACAATATAAACCAGGACGAGGTTTCAGCTCAACCAAAGATGCTTTTTGCACAAACATATAAACAGTCACATAACAGTACTCCTGGTTCAGATAGTGTTATGTACGACTATACATGAGATTTAGCTGACAACGGACGAAAAAAAACTGACCAGAGAATGTAATGTCATCATTTAGAGTGGTTGCACAGCTACTTACAACGGTTACCGAAGTCAAACAAGGACTATTTTGTAATCAGTACCTACAGAATAATAACGATGCACAACACTTTGGGGAGCTCCTGGAGAAAATAGTTGACTGTGTCCTCACCTGTCACCTTAGAAAGATACGAGCATTCCCACCCACACTCGGAGGTTATAGATATAACAAAGAGGCATAACTCAATGCGTCAGTACTCTCTTATGACATCTTCGAACAATTCCGCAGACCAGATGAGACATGAACTGCTGCTATAGATCTGGAGAATGCATACATCAGGGTACGATTAGAATACCTCAGGCACATACTCCTCAAACTGGCGGTGCACCTCTTCATCATTAGGTGGATCGCTGCAGGATTGTTTCAGAGGAAGTTGATGCTCATATGTAGAATTGGGTCATCCGAGCCAATATAAATTTGTTCTGGGTTTCCATAAGGTACACCATTTTCACCAGTTCTGTTTAACGTGTCCTCTATAACGAACAGCTTGATGAGTGTGGAAGAACTATGACTTTTGTTCATGACATTCTGCTATATCGACAGTGAAGAGACAGGCGGAAAATCGCTTTCACACTGCAAAACAAACGCATCTATTTATAGTGTAGAGTATAAGGTGCTCTGGTTAATCCTAAAAAAGTATCAGTTACATAGTTCTCCTTTAATAATCCCACTTTTACACAGAAATACCGGTGGTACGAATGTGAGCTGATGAGGTGACCAGGGACAGGTTGATGGCGTACCTCAGGGTTAAGTTTGATCGCAGCCTGTGTTTCCGGGACCACGTCGATCATGTGATAATAAAATCCTGTAACGAATTAGCTGCCTTGAAGGTCATGACAGCCATGACAGTGGCAAGTCATTTGAGCATAAGATGTCATCAAACAGGTCTGTGGGCTAACCAATATCAACGCTAACTAGGAGGGGATACCAATCCCTACTTCAATCAGAGGGACATTCTCATGCATTGTCACACACAACATGAAATGTAGGCAATAGAACTCAGCCGTGGACAATGCGGAGATCTACAGTCCCATCTTTTATTGCACCGATTAGGAAGATGCAGTCATCTTTACTGAAGGATCTGTAATACGACACCAAAGAAGTGCATGGACATTTACAACGAGCTCGAGAGGCAGAATAGTCAAAGAAGACGGTGGTGCATACGTGAAAACCACGAGTAGCATGACGATGGAGGTGATGGCAGTGACCAGGGCATTCATCTGAGTCACAAGACTACACCTTCGCCTGCATACTAAGTGATTCAATGAGCATGATAAGAACAAAAGAGGCGGGCTCTATACGCATGCAATGGATACAGTCATTGCAGATGTCAAAAACACATAGGGTCACCTTTATCTACGTACCTTGACATGCAGGAGTACGGGAAATGAAAGAGCAGACATGTTTTCTCTAGCTGCGGAGACGTTGAAGATGGATCAACTAATGGATCAAGCGAACGCCATCAATGCCTTCCGAGATTTGGGAAGTGTATAGGACTTCGCCAACCGTGTGTCCACATCACCATTTGAAAGAAATAAATTGGAGTTAAAATAGACACATCCAGAAACGAGAAACTTAGTGGGCGTGTAAGAGAACTTATCATCCAACACAGAACAGGAGTCGTCAGTCGCTGGACACTGCGGTACTTGCTCAGGAGGGGATCTGAGCACCTATGAACATTTTCTGAGTCAAAGGATGATGCCCCGCAAATAACTCAATAACTCACATATGGTATTTATCGTTACATGCGTCTGTGATAGACTCGTGAATTAAAGTATCTAAAAAAATTGTTATATTAAAGTGAGCGATGTACCTCCCCAAGCAGCACAATTGGATATACATTTAGAGAGTAATATAAACACAGAAGGAAAAAGAATATAAAACAATATGGATACAAAAACAACAAAAGAATTAATTACACTGGAAACCGTTTGGGAAGAAAAACAAATTATGTTATATACCAAATGTTCAACTCCAATATTAGAACATCCAGTTTAGATGATGGTAAAAACATAGATGGTAACATGAACGACAGTCTGAGCTATACTTAAATAAAACCAGCGCAGAACAGGAGAAAAGAAGGCAATGATATAGCAAATTTACTAACGTAGAACTATGGCAAAGTCTCAGGAAACTGCCACTATTAAAAGGAAAACACCAAAGAATGTGGCTTTGGATAGGACACCGACTGCGATAAGTGGAATGTTACTCTACAGGTTAGCATCCTTAATAATACTTAATAATAATACAGGTTATTATCATCCTTAACTAAGGTTGCAGATCAAACATATTTAGAAACAGATGGGGAAAAGCAAGAAGAACATTATTGGGTTGAATCATGTAGAGATCTTAACAGATAACACAAAGATGCGTCTGTACATTGGTTTTTGAAAACCTGTCTCTGTACAGTCTAATAAAGAAAACAAAGCGGTGGATTATTTGGTGGTAGAAGAAGTAGATGGACAAACAGGAAATGTCAGAAATATTTTATAGTAAGTGTCATAAATATGTTATAGGAAATGTCAGAAATATTTATAGGAAATGTCAGAAATATTTTATAGGAAGTGTCATAAATATTTTATAGGAAATGTCATAAATATTTATAGGAAATGTCAGAAATATTTTATAGGAAGTGTCATAAATATTTTATAGGAAGTGTCATAAATATTTATAGGAAATGTCAGAAATATTTTATAGGAAGTGTCATAAATATTTTAAAGGAAATGTCATAAATATTTATAAGAAATGTCAGAAATATTTTATAGGAAGTGTCATAAATATGTTATAGTAAGTGCAGAAATATTTTATAGGAAATGTAAGAAATATTTTATAGGAATATTCAGAAATATTTTATAGGAAGTGTCAAAAATATTTTATAGGAAATATAAGAAATATTTTATAGGAATATTCAGAAATATTTTAAAGGAAGTGTCAGAAATATTTTATAGGAAGTGTCATAAATATGTTATAGGAAGTTTCAGAAATATTTTATATGAAGTGTCAGAAATATTTGATAGGAAATGTAAGAAATATTTTATAGGAATATTCAGAAATATTTTAAAAGAAGTGTCAGAAATATTTTATAGGAAGTGTCATAAATATGTTATAGGAAGTGCAGAAATATTTGATAGGAAATGTAAGAAATATTTTATAGGAATATTCAGAAATATTTTAAAGGAAGTGTCAGAAATATTTTATAGGAAGTGTCAGAAATATGTTATTGGAAGTGCAGAAATATTTTATAGGAAGTGTCAGAAATATGTTATAGGAAGTTTCAGAAATATTTTATATGAAGTGTCAGAAATATTTTATAGGAAGTGTCAGAAATATTTTAAAGAAAGTGTCATAAATATGTTATAGCAAGTGCAGAAAAATTTTATAGGAAGTGTCAGAAATATTTTATAGGAAATGTCATAAATATTTTATAGGAATATTCAGAAATATGTTATATCAAGTGCAGAAATATTTTTTAGGATGTGTCAGAAATATTTTATATGAAGTGTCAGAAATATTTTATAGGAAGTGTCAGAAATATTTTAAAGGAAGTGTCATAAATATGTTATAGCAAGTGCAGAAATATTTTATAGGAAGTGTCAGAAATATTTTATAGGAAGTGTCATAAATATTTTATAGGAATATTCAGAAATATGTTATAGCAAGTGCAGAAATATTTTATCGGATGTGTCAGAAATATTTTAAATGAAGTGTCAGAAATAGTTTGTAGGAAGTGTCAGAAATATTTTATAGGAAGTGTCAGAAATAGTTTATAGGAAGTGTCAGAAATATTTTATAGGAAGTGTTAGAAATATTTTAAAGGAAGTGTCAGAAATATTTTATAGTAAGTGTCAGAAATATTTTATAGGAAGTGTCAGAAATATTTTATAGGAAGTGTCAGAAATATTTTATAGGAAGTGTCAGAAATATTTTATAGGAAGTGTTAGAAATATTTTATAGGAAGTGTCAGAAATATTTTATAGGAAGTGTTAGAAATATTTTATAGGAAGAGTCAGAAATATTTTATAGGCAGTGTCAGAAATATTTTATAGGAAGTGTCAGAAATATTTTATAGGAAGTGTCAGAAATATTTTATAGGAAGTGTCAGAAATATTTTATAGGAAGTGTCAGAAATATTTTATAGGAAGTATCGGAAATATTTTATAGGAAGTGTCAGAAATATTTTATAGGAAGTGTCAGAAATATTTTATAGGAAGTGTCAGAAATATTTTATAGGAAGTGTCAGAAATATTTTATAGGAAGTGTCAGACATATTTTATAGGATGTGTAAGAAATATTTTATAGGAAGTGTCAGAAATATTTTATAGGAATTGTCAGAAATATTTTATAGGAAGTGTCAGAAATATTTTATAGGATTTGTCAGAAATATTTTATAGGAAGTGTCAGAAATATTTTATAGGAAGTGTCAGAAATATTTTATAGGAAGTGTCAGAAATATTTTATAGGAAGTGTCAGAAATATTTTATAGGAAGTATCAGAAATATTTTATAGGAAGTGTCAGAAATATTTTATAGGAAGTGTCAGAAATATTTTATAGGAAGTGTCAGAAATATTTTATAGGAAGAGTCAGAAATATTTTATAGGAAGTGTCAGACATATTTTATAGGATGTGTAAGAAATATTTTATAGGAAGTGTCAGAAATATTTTATAGGAATTGTCAGAAATATTTTATAGGAAGTGTCAGAAATATTTTATAGGATATGTCAAAAATATTTTATAGGAAGTGTCAGAAATATTTTATAGGAAGTGTCAGAAATATTTATAGGAAGTGTCAGAAATATTTTATAGGAAGTGTTAGAAATATTTTATAGGAACTGTCAGAAATATTTTATAGGAAGTGTCAGAAATATTTTATAGGAAGTGTCAGAAATATTTTATAGGAAGTGTCAGAAATATTTTATAGGAAGTGTCAGAAATATTTCATAGGATGTGTAAGAAATATTTGATAGGAAATGTAAGAAATATTTTATAGGAATATTCAGAAATATTTTAAAGGAAGTGTCAGAAATATTTTATAGTAAGTGTCAGAAATATGTTATTGGAAGTGCAGAAATATTTTATAGGAAGTGTCAGAAATATGTTATAGGAAGTTTCAGAAATATTTTATATGATGTGTCAGAAATATTTTATAGGAAGTGTCAGAAATATTTTATAGGAAGTGTCAGAAATATTTTATAGGAAGTGTCAGAAATATTTCATAGGATGTGTAAGAAATATTTGATAGGAAATGTAAGAAATATTTTATAGGAATATTCAGAAATATTTTAAAGGAAGTGTCAGAAATATTTTATAGTAAGTGTCAGAAATATGTTTTTGGAAGTGCAGAAATATTTTATAGGAAGTGTCAGAAATATGTTATATGAAGTTTCAGAAATATTTTATATGAAGTGTCAGAAATATTTTATAGGATTTGTCAGAAATATTTTAAAGGAAGTGTCATAAATATGTTATAGCAAGTGCAGAAATATTTTATAGGAAGTGTCAGAAATATTTTATAGGAAGTGTCATAAATATTTTATAGGAATATTCAGAAATATGTTATATCAAGTGCAGAAGTATTTTATAGGATGTGTCAGAAATATTTTATATGAAGTGTCAGAAATATTTTATAGGAAGTGTCAGAAATATTTTAAAGGAAGTGTCATAAATATGTTATAGCAAGTGCAGAAATATTTTATAGGAAGTGTCAGAAATATTTTATAGGAAGTGTCAGAAATATTTTATAGGAAGTGTCAGAAAAATTTTATAGGCCTTTATAGGAAGTGTCAGAAATATTTTATAGGAAGTGTCAGAAATATTTTATAGGAAGTGTCAAAATAGTTTATAGGAAGTGTCAGAAATAGTTTATAGGAAGTGTCAGAAATAGTTTATAGGAAGTGTCAGAAATAGTTTATAGGAAGTGTCAGAAATATTTTATAGGAAGTGTCAGAAATATTTTATAGGAAGTGTCAGAAATATTTTATAGGCCTTTATAGGAAGTGTCAGAAATATTTTATAGGAAGTGTCAGAAATATTTTATAGGAAGTGTCAGAAATATTTTATAGGAAGTGTCAGAAATAGTTTATAGGAAGTGTCAGAAATAGTTTATAGGAAATGTCGGAAATATTTTATAGGAAGTGTTAGAAATAGTTTATAGGAAGTGTCAGAAATATTTTAATTTCACACTATTACACAGAAAGATCAAACGACTTGACATATATATATATATATATATATATATATATATATATATATATATATATATATATATATATATATATATATATATATAAGCAACGCTACATACGCCAACATAAATAAACGTAAATTTTAAACACAAATAAAGTTTGTGTAAATTATAAATTAAAAGAATCGAAAAACAACAATACCTGGCCTCGGGGCTGAACTGCTGTTGATGTTTGATCTACAGCCCGGACTGAGTTACTTTTATTGGCCTCAACGTTAATTAAACATGTAAATTATATCAACCTCAAGGTGAGAACTCAATAGAGCATTGCTTCCCTGCACGTATGTTTGATGTTTAGAATACCGGCAATGCCTACACAATGCTGGTAGTTAATTATGTATGATTTTATCAGTGAATTTATGTTTAGTTGACTAGGCTTGTTTGGTGCATGTTGACGTTATACTGTAAAGATCTCTCCACAGGAAACGATTTGATAAGTCTGATCTTTGATCTGAACATTTGGTTAATTACCTATGTAGTCGGTCACACAGTTAAAAGTTAATGAGTTGTGAATTGAAAGTAGGTTTAGATGTTTAGCAATAATTTTGTTAATAAATTAACTAGTCGGACACGTAGATATGTAGTTGTTTAGTTAGTTGTAAGTTATTTTGAAAATTAGTTTTAATCAACAGGAGATCAACAATAGTTAGCAAGGTTTTAAGACTCTGACTGTTCAACTTTTGCGCCAAACCAGTTGTAACTTGTTGGTACAACAGTCGGAGGTCCACTCAAGCCCGCCCTAGCAAAGAGATTAATTGCCTTGGAAAATAAATATCACCGAAGACTATTAAACGTATATTGGAGATCATGTTACATTATTGTCTCTTTGTACTAAATGGCACATTCTCATAGTATAATATAAATATTTGTGGTATACATGTATGTGACAGGGAGCCGCGATAGCTCAGTGGTTAGTGAACTGGACTACAAAGGACAAGGGGTAGGGTTCGATCCAAACCTCCGGGTTCACCCAGGCTTTCATGAATACAGGATTTTTTCTGGGAAAGTAAAGCGGCACGGGCGTACTACCGACCACATTACCCCAAAACTTATGTGCCGAAGGTCTGTAAAATGTATGGTCACTAACACCATATTCTCTATACGCCACTTGGCGTGACGGGAGTATTTTACTTTTTTTATTTACTTTACATGTATATGACGATTTTGTCAATATCATTTAATGACGCAGACCAATGATATTGATATAAATGTATCGAAGATAAAAGAGTCAGAGAGAGTTAAAGATAAGAAGGTCATATACGTGTCTGAGTAAAGCTAATTAGAAGGGGATTAGTTCAACAAATATTTATTAAAACACAAAAGAGGTATCGAGATTCAGAGATAAATAGGGACACATGAGAGAAGATTCATATAATTTCATTACAAAATAAACATTAAGAGCATTTTCATTAAAACGAAAATAAACTTAATTAATATGACACTTTTAGATTAAAGAAAACAGAAAAGCTAAAACACAATCGTAGAATAAACAATGTACAAATAATATAACAATGACGTCATTAGCATATAGTTTACATGATGGAAAAATAAAAAAATAAAAAAATGGTATGTAAGAAGCTTTACGTGACAAGTGGACGACACAGACTAAACAACGTTTCGGCTCAATAGGTCTTCATCAGGAACAAACAAAAAAACACACACACACAAAACTGATAACGAAACAACCAAAATAAAACAATCGAAATGTGTTAAAGAAAAAAACAAAAATAAATAAAACTATCCTGTAAAATCCAAAATAAAATCGTAACCAAGTGCGGCTGTCGTGAATGTCGAAAATCGTGCAAAAAAGTGCGCAAATGTACACAGAACAAGATGAGGAGTTAACACAGGGGTCAGTGTGCAAACACAAAGGAGAAAGAATCGAATAGTAGACCGACAGGTGTAAAAAGACGCTAAGAGTGAGATGTCTGAGAGTGGGGTACAATAAAAATAAATGAGGGGTAAGGAGCACACAAAAAAAGTTATAGAGGAGAAAACCGAAGTGTCTCATAAGGGACTAGAGGAGAAGAGCTATAAAAAGCATGGCATAGTAAGTAGACCAAATAACCCAAATATGTGTAGTAGAGAAGGCTATGCAAAAGGGAAGGAGCAACCAAAAAGAAACTATGCGTATGAGTGTGATACATTCATACCTTTCGGGGTCAGCGAACCATACTGGACTATAAGGCGATTTTCCAAAGTAAAGCGGCTACGGTCGCCAGAGTGACAAAGGACAATACCAGTGACACGGATGTCGTCTTTGCCCTTGTGATCAGGAGAGTTGAAGTGGGAAGACACCGGAGTACCAGTATATAGTTGGACATCACGTAGATGTTCACAGAATCTTTTGTGTGTGTGTTTTTTTTTTGTTCCTGATGAAGGTCTATTGAGCCGAAACGTTGTTTAGTCTGTGTCGTCCACTTGTCACGTAAAGCTTCTTACATACAATTTTTTTTATTTTTTAAATTTTTCCTTATATTCAGCTTTACTGCAGTTTCGCATTTGTATGCCTTAACCCTTTAATAGTTTACATGATGGCTTGACAATAAAATGAATACTATTCCAGTCATGACGTCATACTTTCATGTAGATTTAACTACAAACAAAATAGCCGCCTGGATCGCTTTTCTGGAGAAAATATTAGCAGCTAAACTAAACACTGACTTTCTCACTTTCAAAAGTTATGACTTGCAGTTTATTGCTTCACATCTCTACGGAATTATGTGTTATAAAAAAAAAAAAACAAGTAAATAGCCCCCGTCACGCCAAGTGGCCTATAGGGCTCTACCGCTTGTCCTTTGTAGTGCAGTTCACTAACCACTGAGCTATCGCAGCTCCCAATTGCGTGTTATGGTACATCACAAATCCTGCAATATCATATGAGACATAACAAACTATTTTTAAACATATAGTTTAAATCCTTGCCTTTTACTTCTCATACCATGGAGAACCAATACAATAACAACCACGAAGATACAGACCTTCATAAATGGATGGATGAGCACACAAACAAAGGCATGGGAAAGGCAGGACAAAATCACTAACGGAGAATTATGGAAAAGTACCAGTCAAATAAAAGTGGACAAAGAGATACAGTGAAGATAATATCACTAGATAGGACACACGCTGCGAAAGCCAACTGAGATTATTAAACGATATGCCCTTTTTGGGAATCTACATGGGAAAAGACACAGAAGACCAACATATTCTTGGGGGAGACAGGTAGAAGCAGAGACGAAGACAAGGAGAAAAACTTGAAATGATATTTAAATACTGACAAGGAACATAACTGCTTGTAAAGTGTTTGTTGAAGACCTATGTTCTACATGGAGTTTAAAGTAAGAAGATGACGGCTCAGAAAGGAAGGAGTATGAAAGGTAATATTGTATAGCCATGGCTACACGCTACAGTTTGATGGGACAAGCAGGTCTATCAATAGTTTGTGTTTTCGCATTGGCTCAATGAACATGCTGGCAAACATCGACTAAACTGGGAAGCAGTGGTTGGAATCTCAGAAACTTTCAGATACAATTGTTGACACAATTCCCTCTTTGTGGAAAGGAACGTGGGAGTAAAAGATACGGGTCATGCTGACAGCTTTGCAGCTGTGACGAGAATGGATGATCAATTAATCATGTTAATTTTCTAAATGCTCTAAGCTAGGGTAAACACGTCAACGATTCAAGAGTGGATTTCCCATCTGTGACCATAACTAGACTAATATAACATCAAGGCAGGTGGGGGCGAAGCAAAGTTCACCAGTGTTTATAGCTCAGAAGGCGACTGGTAAAGATAGAAAGAATGTTGTAGTCAGGCCCAGCATGCCGATGGATAGTTGCTGATGCAGAAATGGATTTCTCAACGTGTAATGAAAATTATTTTATGGTAATCAAACTAACGAACTAAGCAACAACTAACTGATGAAGAATAAAGTTTACTATTATTGTATCAACTCACTGCTTATCTATGTCAATAAGTAATGATGATACAGGTAATCAAAAATATAAACAACTTACTGATTAAAATTTAGCTAACTAAACAATTGGTTAATATCTAGCTACCTAACTTTAACTATTTAATTAACTAAAATAATCAACCGACATCCTCATGCATTATAACTGTTTTTGGAACAAAACTGATAACAAGTGCATGCCTGAAATACGCGGGCACACTAACAGACGGAAGATACACCACGGAATTAGAAATAGGCATAACACAGGTCAACGTAGAATTTCATAAAATGAAAACGATCTTGTTCCAGTAGTCTATGCCAATAGACATGTAAAAGACTTTTCATCGGTGTGATATAGAGATTGACCTTAGTTCTTTGGACGCGTATCATTAGACATCATCATCATCATCGAGTGCCATCTCCGCAACGAAAGTTGGTTATCTTGGATGTAACAGTATAGGTGAATGAAAGTATGGGGCAAATTACTCAGCCGGTAACCATTTCTTAATAGACTGTGACAGTGACATAGAATAGCGGTCATCAGTAGTTAGTGACAGAATGACAATTTGTGAGATTTGAAAGTTAATGGGGGTAGTGGACAAAGCTAAGGAAGGAAAGGTGCAGAATAGTACTGAATCTAATCATGTTAAAGAGAATGGAAATTTACCAAGTTGGTGTAGAAGTAGGGATAACTAAGCGCATGGCTTGACCGTCCGATAAATAGGTTGACAAACAACTTCAAGGACAGGTCAAAGTAATGAAATACATATAATTAATTTGAAACTCTGAAGAGGTCAAATCTGACCAGAGGTTATACAGAAGTCACGGAGCGATCTTAGAGGTTGCTCACGGAGTAATAAACAACTTGTTGTTGTAAATTCTGAGATGGGGTTAACAGTAGTTCATGAGATGTGGGATCCGAGTGATCGGAAAAGTTGCATGTTTGCGAACATTTCATTGACTACATAGATTTCACGCGCAGAATTGTGATGGACTATTTCACCTTCGACGCGATAGGTTTTAGACTAAATTAGGCCCGCAATGTAGTCAGAAAAAGAAGTCAAGAAGAGTAGTTAGGAAGAAGTTAGAACCAGGACAAGTCTAGTCAGGAAAGAAAGTTAGGTAGATGAGTTAGAACCGACAAGTAGTTAGGAATCTTCAAGTTTGTAATTTTAATAAGTCAGTTCAGAATTTATTACGGAACAGACTAGAGAGTAGTAAAGATATCAGTAACTTACGAAATTAGTTGAGCAGTAGACAAAACAAGTGAATTTAGAACATATGAACATTTAGTTGCTGTGAAAGTGTTTTGAGAGTATTCCAAGTTGTGCTCATATTTCCTAGAAGAAGTCGCAAGTAAGTTGTGTGAGAGATAGTAATGTATATTATGCATTTATGGACTGTTCAATAGTCATCGATGATAAACCTCATGAACATCCATAATTATAGAAAATTAATTCTAAGAGAAGTGCATCCACTATTATGTATCACGTGCCAGTATTAAAAAATCAATAAACTTGATTATGACATATAATAAATGAGAAGTCTGTGATGATTGTTGTTAACTATAAATGTGCTGTCAACGATAACATCTCTCTCTCTCTCTCTCTCTCTCTCTCTGCGATCAAGACTCAATCAGAGTAGGATTCCAGACTCTCTCATGAAGGCAGCTGTCTGTTTAAGCGAATCTATTGCCCCATATATTTTTTCTTCCAGGTAACTGGGCGTGGACCACATTGCTCTTCACAGGTCTGTGTATTAAGGGCAATCCTGTAGAACATGTTTTGTAGTCATATTGTCCAGTGTACAGTGGCATAGGCTGGTTGTACTTATTTTGAATTTGATGAACATGTGATTTCTCATTCCATTGTGGCCAGTGCGTAGGCGAAGTATGATGACTTGATCCTTCCTTGATAGTTCGTGGTATCCGTCACTCTCGTTATGCTTTGGGTGTTCTCGTTTCCATTTTCCATGGTACTGATCCTTGAGGATGGATTTAGCTTCATCATAACTGGGCGGATGGTTCTCTTGAGGTAATTGCCCTCCCTCTTTAGCTAATTTGTCTGCGCGTTCGTTCCCGTGTATATTACAGTGTGATGGTATCAACTGAATGACTACTCTCTTGAAGTTATTGCATAGTTGGTCCAGGGTTGTTCTCAAGTCATCTAGTTCATGTTCTTAGGGCCTTTTTAGAGCTGATAATACTAACAGTGCATCAGTCAGAATCACCAATTTTTTTGTGCATGTTATTTTTGCGTTGAGTAGCCAGTGTTGCAGCATCTCTGATTGCCCCTGTTTCTGCTTTAAAGTTGTTTGAGAATTTTCCAGTAGATATTGACTTGGTGATCTAGTCCTGATTAGTCAGCATCAAGAACACACCTCTCTCTCCAATTCTGGTGGCATTTGTAGCACAGCCATCTGTATATATGTGGAACCAAAACAGCCATCTGTGTATATGTGCAAACAATAGTTCTGTGGATAGGTATCGTGTATGTGTTTTTTTTGCTACTTGTTTTCTTTCTGTGTCTGATTGGGTGCCTTTTTCATGATTCCTGCTATATTTTCCTTACGTTCTGGTATTTTATGCTTTCCATGAGGAGACATATCAGATGGGCCCAAGGGTTTCGATATTGTTTGGGAAAGTACTGGATCCCCAGTTGTTAGTTCATTGGCATTTGCAACGAAGTTGCTCATCTTTAGTCGTACAATTCCGGAACCAGTTATTTTTTGGTGCATGGAGTGGCTAAGGAACCTTCTATATTTCTCTGCATGTTGTAATACTTTAGTAATCCGTCTGTCATCTAAGGGTTGTAAACCTGTTACTGTTTCTAGAGTCTTGATAGTTGTAGTTTTCATAGCACCAGTGATGATACATGTAGCTTGGTTCTGTGTTCTGTTAATTTTGCTAAGGTATGATTTGGAAGACATAGCCCAGGCTGTGACTCCATACTCTAGAAATGGTCTGACTCTTCCTACGTATAGTCTTTTCAAAATATTGCTGTCTGCCCCCCAGTTTGTTCCTGCCAATTTCTTCATAATATTTGTAAGATTTCTGGCTTTTTTCCTTGCTCTGTCTATCTGATTTTTCCAAGTCAATCTGCGATTCATGGTGACACCAAGATATGTTGGGTTTTGGTCAATAGGGAGTGTGTGGTCTTTTATCTTCAAGTTTGTAGAGAGCGTGTTTCTTGATAGGCTGAAAATTGTAAATGTAGTTTTTTTTTTCGTTTTTTGGTAAGAACCTGGTGTTCGTCCATTTTTCAAGTTCACCTAGGGCATCTTGCATCCTAGGTCCAGGGACCGACATATATTACACCGAGTGTATTCTGGGTGGAATGTCCATTACGATGTCATTTATGAAAATTAAAAAGAGTGTTGGGGACAAGACTCCACCTTGTGGGACACCTTGTTCGATAGAGACCTTACTTAGTTGACCTTAAACTTGTACTCTGGCCGTTCTATCCTGAAGATATTGAGAGACCCAATTGAATAAACGACCCTGGATGCCAAGTATAAAAAGCTTGTTCTTTAAACCCTTTCGCCAAACTCTATCAAAAGCCTTCTCCATGTCGACCCACACTGCCAGGGTGTGTTTCTTTTCTTGTAGAGCGTCCTGTTTTTCCTGTGCAATGTATGTGACCAGGTCTCCAGTTGATCTGTGCTGACGGATGCCACTTTTTTGTGGTACAATTTATTGTTTTGTCTCCAAATGCCACATAAGTCTTCTGTTAACCTGCCTTTCCATGAGTTTACTCACATAATATAAAGATAATATAAATATAAAATATTAATCACGAACTATAACAAATGTAATTTGATGACCGTGAACCACAGGTTCAAGATGAATAAGTAAAGTACCCCCCGTCACGCCAAGTGGCGTATAGGGAAATATGGTGTTAGTGACCCTATATTTTACAGACCTTCAGCACATGATTTTTGGGGTAATGTGGTCGGTATTACGCCCGTGCTGCTTTTACTTTCCCAGAAAAAATCCGGTACCCATTTAAGGCTGGGTGAACCCGGAGCCGTCGGTTGGGATCGAACCCTACCCCTTGTCCGTAGTAGTCCAGTTCACTAACCACTGAGCTATCGCGGCTCCTACTAATTTTTAGGGAATTAGTAAAACCCAGGTGTCCTCGCCAGGATTACGAACCCCTGCTGTTGCCGTGGTAAGCCAACCGCCTATCGATTGCGCTAACCGGACACCCTAAGATGAATAAGAACCTGAGAAAATAAATGCTATCAAGTTAAGAATGACAGAAGTTTAATGGAGGAACAAAAGTTCACCTAACACCGTTGAACCCCGAGGTCAAAGTTCAAACGCACTACACGTTTTACAAGTTCTACACTTACCTGAGTGGTGTCTAATATTAGAAATTGTGTCAGCCTTACAAACTGACCTGTCCAACTGAGAGTTGTCGATTTAACAGTCACGAATGGTGCAGTTGAATACAGTGACTTTAGAACAATAAGCCTAATGAACTATGTTACACAAATCTTGCTAAAAGTTATATAAGGAAGGGTTCAGAATAAAATTAATACTGAATTAGATGAGCAGCAATTTGAATTTAGGAAAAATAGCGGGACAAAAGAAGCCATATTCTGCATGAGAACATTAATCGAAAAATACACAGAAGTAAACAAACCAATGTATGCCTGCTTCATAGACTACACCAAAGCTTTTGATAGAGTACACCACAAACAACTTATAGAATGCCTAAAAAAGATACATCTAGATGACATGGACATACGACTAATATGTCATCTATACTGGGTAACAGCAATAATAAAATATAACGAAGAGAACTCTACACCCATTGATATAAAAAAGAGGAGTAAGACAGGGATGCATCCTATCACCAAGCTTGTTCAATCTATACACTGAGCAAATCTTTAAAAACATCATAGAGATGTCAGGCCTACAAATTAATGGTAAGATAATCAATAACCTAAGATATGTTGACGATACTGTACTACTAGCTGAAAACCCTACAGATCTACAACAATTACTTAATGAAATAAACATGACAAGCAAAACATATGGACTAGATATGAATATCAAAAAGATTAATACTATGATCATAAACAAAGAAGATACTCAATACCTACAAGTGGATATCAAAATTGAAGGAATAGACCTGGCGACAATTCAGAACTATAACTACCTTGGACATACTATATCCAGTGATGGAAAATGTACAACTGAAATAAACAAAAGAATAGGAATGGCAAAAAGTAATTTTAATGTCATGAACACCAGGCTGAAACTAAGAATAGCAAAATGTTACATCTTCTCAATATTCCTATATGGTGCAGAAACATGAACATTAGACAAGAAAACAGAACAAAGAATTGAAGCCTTTGAAATGTGGATATATAGAAGAATATGTAGAATTGGATGGAAGGAAAAGAAAACAAACGATGAAGTCTTAAAGCAACTAAAAATGAAAAGAAAACTACTAAGCACAATTCAAACAAGACAAATGCGATTTTTGGGGCATGTTAAACGACACAACAGCCTACTAAAAGTAATCCTGGAGGGGAAAATACAAGGTAAAATAGGCAGAGGCAGACCAAGACTAACATGGATGAGTAACATCAAAAGATGGACAAATCAGTCTATGACAACCTGCACCACCAAAGCAAGAGACAGAGCAGAATGACGCTCCATGGTAGCCAACCTTCGTTGCGGCGAAGGCACTCAATGAGATGATGATGATGATCAGTCGTGTCTTTACGTGTCAAAAGTTCAATCCACCTGAAGTGAAGTATCTTCATTCATTGGGCTGACCTTTCCGCCATTATTGTTATTGTTTTTGAAATTCAAAGAGGTACAGCTCTCAACTCAAGAAAACAATTCCAACTATCGGTTAGAGAAGTGAGAAAAGTCCATATCTTAGTTTAATTTATGAAAATTGTGCTTTGAGATTTTAAGTGGTGTAGTTAATTATATTTTATAGAACCGAATCAAGTAACAAATAAGTTTTATTATTGAACAATTGCCATTCGCGTGTGTTAGCAGAAGTAAATTAGACATACCTAACATTAGACAGACGTTCCGATCATCATCAGAGACATGTGTTCAAGAATGATTAGTAATAAAATAATTAAGTAATTAGTGAGTTCATTAATTAAATAAGTAGTTTGGTTAAATAATTATTTTAAAAAACTATTATTGGTAATTAGACATACCAGCCATTATTGTAATTCAATTTTCTTTTTACCTGAGCTGGTTAGATTTTTTTTTTTTAATAGTGTTATGTTTGAATTGTGAATGTCACAAATAAATGATGGCTACATGTTTTTATAAATTAAGGATCACCATAATTATTTCAAATACTACATTGTTGTTATTCCCCAGGTACATTAACTAATAATAAGAATTTCTATTTTTTTTTTCAAAAACCTGAGTGCACACTTTATTGAAGTGCTGATATTTTTATATTTTTATAATAATTAACTACTAAATATTCATTGTTTTCTTTCTGCCTTCAACAGTTAAGGGATCAGTCAACAATTAGGAGTATTTCATCAAAAAGTTATATTAAATTTACACAAGTCTATTATACCAATATTAAAATCGACATGGATGGTCAGCTAATTATAAATGCCAATAGCTGTAAAATATTAACAAAAAATTTTGATAAAAACATTAGCGAAGTAAATATTTGAAATTATTTCAATACTTTCGGAGAGAAAATATTTTTAAAATTAATTAATAGGCTAGAGGACGAAACAAATAGAGCTTTAATTTTATTCAGAGATAGTAGAATAATAAATAATATTATAAATAGTGAACATGCCATAATTAATAGCAAAATAAAAGTAGCAGTTTATAACCCATTACAACAAAGCCATACACATAATAATCCAACAACATTCACTGAAGTAAACAAAACACCTTACACTAAACCAGACTATAGACTATATAGTTTAAAAATAAATAAAATTATTAGGCAAGAAAGTATTAGCAAGACAGACACAGAACAAGAGACCAGAAGTACACAGACTGAGGTAGAACCTAAAAGTTTAAAGAATTATGTTGATGTCTGTATTGGTAGTGACAGTGACACGTGGTAAGAATACGAGGCTACATTTATTGAAGATAATGAATAATGTAACAGAATAATAGAAGAATTTAAAGAGAAATTAATAAAAAGAGATCATGAGATTAGGATACTAAACCAAACTAATGAAAAGAATAATAGAAAGATTGTAAAGTTGACAGAGACAGCAAGTAGCTTAACGACTACTAACAAAGGTTTGAAGAGAGAAGTAGATAAAATAAAAACTGACATGGCGGGTGCTGAAGATAAAATTGGACAACTAATAAGTGAGAAGGCTGATTCGAAGCTAGAGGTAGAATCCTGGATGCAAGATAAAAGAGAGCTGAAAGAGACAATTTCAAGAATGACAGATGCGAAAAGTGATAAATAAAAGATAAAAGTTCGTCCGGAGAGACAAAAGTTTGTACAAGCCAGGAAGAATCGTGAATGTGAAGCTATGTCATACGTCAATGTGTGGTATTCAGATATAGAAAAATTGTCAATTGATAACGAGAAGGTTGAAGCTTCCGTAAGGGGAACAAAGAAGAAAATGAATAGACAAATTGCTAAATTTAGTGTAAATAAAAGAAAGGACTTAAAAGAAGACAGTGTTATTAATTCAGAAGTAGTGTTCTGGCCAATTGAGACTCCAGAGGGGAACAAAATAATAGAAGAGAGAAGAAGACAAAATGATGAACGCGCAAAATCAGATGTATATTTTGCTCGAAGACCGGGGAAGGTAAATTATTTTCTGGATCATGCCAGCAAAAGAAAACGTGCACAACAACTACATTAATAACGTTTAATGAATTGAAATGAGGATGATAGATGAAGAAATATTGTCACAATAGACATGGTAGTAGTTGGAGTAAATAAATGTGTTGAAACTTAAGAAATAATGAAGACGTAAAGAGAGGAGAATAAGATTGTCTAGAAGAGACATAAGATAGATGAATACAGTGAGCTATAGTGAGACTCACCAATTAAAATAATAACTTATTATTTTACATGTATACAGTGGATGATTTATGAAGATATATATATATATATATATATATATATATATATATATAAGAAGTGTTAAGATAATGATAGTAGACAAGAGAGCTGAGGAAATAGAGAGATAACCTCAGATGAAGTAGAGAGAGAGGGTTATCAATGAGAAAGGTGGGTAACTGGCCGCGAGTTGGTCAGAGATAGTAAATTGCTAAGTTGGATGATAATCCATGAGTACAACTGGTCAATAACATGTAGTGAGGTGAGGAGGAAGAGAAAAGAAAAGGTGAAATGAGATAACCTAGAAGATACTAGGCTGTAAATGGAGAAAATTATGTGAAGAAGAAGATGAGAGAACCAAAATTGACAACCTGTGTTTTGTGTTGACAACCCGTGCTTTGTGTTGACAACCTGTGCTTTGTGTTGACAACCTGTGATTTGTGTTGACAACCTGTGCTTTGTGTTGACAACCTGTGCTTTGTGTTGACAACCTGTGCTTTGTGTTGACAACCCGTGCTTTGTGTTGACAACCTGTGCTTTGTGTTGACAACCTGTGCTTTGTGTTGACAACCTGTGCTTTGTGTTGACAACCCGTGCTTTGTGTTGACAACCTGTGCTTTGTGTTGACAACCTGTGCTTTGTGTTGACAACCTGTGCTTTGTGTTGACCTAAAGGAAATTAGGTTGTGAATAAAATAATTATGTAACACGAATGGTAACTCGTGAAATGTTACATGAGAGAATTATTCGAGTTTTATAAGTTGTATGAGATATAGAGATAGTGAGCAGAAATCATATATCTGCAATCGAATGACTAGAGTTGTGCAAGAAATGTCAGAGGACCTTGTACACAGATATATGAGAAGAAACAATAGAATTCATGAGAAAGAATTATGTGAGACTAAGGTGAATTTATGAGACTAGAATAGTACTCATAGACATTATGAGAGTATAAGAGGTTAGTGTAGAATATTTCTGTAGTCGAATGACCGACTAAAAACATACATATAACAAGTGGATACGTACACAGATATAGTGCATTATGAAGAATTAAGAAAAATGAAACTTGCAAGACAATTTTCTGAATGTATTGAGACTAAGTAGTAGTCCTGAGAGTATAAGAGATTCGTGCAAATTATTTATGTATTCAACTGAATGATTAATAAGGTACTACGTCAAGTGGACAGAACACATATATAATTCTTCGGAATTATGAGAAGCTTGCTTGCGTTCGCCAGATGACTAAAGTATTCTAGAGTATTCTAGTAGACTACAGAATTACTCTTCATCATCCGCCCTTAAAAGGACGTTAAGTGGGCGTGTCTGCGTTGTGTTGTGGTTTACACAATAACTGTGATATTTGCGCCTTTCGGCACAACACATCCGACTTCAGCACGGCAATTATGAGAAAAGATTGAATATACAAAGATAGAGTATCATCAGAAATGAAGACCACTGAGAATAGGGAAGAGTGCTTAGAGAAGTAATTTACGATATGCGGATGACACAGTCTTAATAGTAGAGACAGAGAATGAGCTACAAGAAATGATAGATATACTAGTAAAAGAAAGCAACAAGAAAGGTCTCAGTCTAAATAGTAAGAAAACAGAAGTAATGGTTATATCGAAGAAACAATCATCATACAAATGCATCATACAAATAAACAAGAAAAAACACAGAAATGAAAACAGAATAGCTCAGGCCAAAATAGTATTTCAGAAAATGAAAAATATCTTATGCAACAAATCTATGTCAATAGAAATGAGAAAGAGAGAAAGAGAGTTTGTCGGTGCTATTTAGAACCAATTCTGACCTATGGAAGCGAATCATGGACAATAGACAAACAAATGAAAAGACGACTAGAGGCCACATAGATGGGATTTCTCAGAAGAATGTTGAAAGTTCCCTGGACAGCTAAAAAGACCCATGAGAAAGTTCTCAAAGTGGCCAACACAAAAAGAGAGCTCTTTAAAAACATCAGAAAGAAGCAATCACCATTTTTTGGGCACATCATGAGAAGAGGAAAGTTGGAATACTTGGTTACAACTGGCAAAATAAAAGTAAAGAGAGATCGCGGACGACAAAGTAAGAAAATACTGGATTGCTTGGTGTCATGACATGGAAAACAGTCAACAACAGAACTGATACGATGCACTGTAGATAGAAGGTTATGGCAGGACATGATCGCCAACGCCAACCGGTACGGTACATGATGATGATATATATGTTCATATGTGAATTGAGAGGATACTTTGTTCTGAAATACATGAAGACCTGTTGATGTTAATGCTTAGCTCTATTTCATATATGTGGAAGACATATGTCAAAGATTTATGTTTTATGATATCAGAGATGTTGTTGAATATATTGTTGAATATTTTTATTGATACAAGTTAGTGTTGTAATGATACCCGACAAATTTGTTGCATATTGTTTGATGTTTTATGAGTATATTTTTAGATTGTCATACGGGATCACAGATGCCTGTCAGAATTGTCTTATAGCATCACATATGCCTGTCAGAAAGATATCCTCTTGTGGTGTTACCTGTAATGTGGCTCCTGTCGAGATGCACCATTAGACAGTTCAAGGGACAGAGAATACTTTAATATAGTAATCTAGATTATTGAGATTAAGTTTGAGACATGACAGTATTCCAAACAAATTATAGATTTGTGTGCATAGTCTGCAATTTTGTGAACAGTATAACTATGCCAAGGGACACAACCTGAGTTATAAGAGACAATTACTTCCCTTGTGTCCAAATTTTTTTTAGTGATTTTTTTTAGTTTTGTACAGTACATTATTAGGGTCCAATTTGTATATTATATTTAATTATCTTATAGAGTTTATGTTGTAATTCCGATATTTATTTTGACGTGAACATTTTACTTCAATTTTTTTATGTGATTTAGAATCTTATATTTGGATTTTATAAGTCAGTCCATGCAGTCAATGGTGTTAAATATAATATACTGTTACTATTTTTTATGTTGTTGATGGTACCAATATTTAAATGTCGCGTATATAAATCTGAACATTCGGGGAAGATGCGTAACAGTATAGTTGAATGAAAGTATGGGGCAGGTCACTTAGCCGGTACCCATTTCTTAATAGACTATGCAAGTAACATAGAATAGCGGTCATCATTAGTTAGTGATATAATAACAATTTGCGGGAATGGAAAGTTAATAGAGGGTAGTGGACCACGCTAAGGAAGGAAAGATGCAGAATAGTACTGGACATAAGAAATTTAGGGTGAATGGAAATTTACCAAGTTGTTGTGGAAGTGGGGATAAATAAGCGTATGGCTTGTACGCATGGCTTGACCGTCTGATAAATAGGTTGACAAACAACTTCAAGAACAGGTCAAAGTCATGAAACAAATATCATTACCTTGAAACTCACGAGAGGTCAAAACTGACCAGAGGTTATACAGAAGTCACGGAGCGATCTTAGAGGTTCCTCACGGAGTCATAAACAACTTGTAAATTCCGAGATGGGGTTAATACTAGTTCACGAGTGTGTGTGAACTCCGAGTAATCGGGGAGGTTGCAAGTTGTCACTTTGCGACAATTTCATTGGATACAGCGATTTCACGTGCAGAATTATGATGGACTATTTAACCTTCGACACAATAGGTTTAAGACTAATTTAGGCCCGCAATGTAGTCAGAAAAAAAGAAGTCAGGAAGACTTTTTAGAAAGAAGTTAGAACCAGGACAAGTCTAATCAGGAAAGAAAGGCAGATAAGTTAGAACCGACAACTAGTTAGAAATCTTCAAGTTTGTAGTAATCAGTTGAGAAGTTATTACGGAACAGGCTATAGAGTAGTAAAGATATAAGTAACTTACGAAATTAGTTCAGCAGTAGACAGAACAAGTGAATTAGAACATATGAACATTTAGTTGCTGTGAAAGTGTTTTGAGAGTGTTCCAAGTTGTGCTCATATTTCCTAGAAGAAGTCGCAAATATGGTGTGTGAGAGGTCATCATGATCATCATCATCGAGTGTCATCTCCGCAACGAAGGTTGACTACCATTTAGTGCCATTCTGCTCTGTCACCTGCTTTCATGGTGCAGGTTCTCATAGGCTGATTTGTCAATCTTTTGATGTTACACGCCCATGTTAGTTTTGATCTGCCTCTGCCTCTGCCTCTTTTACCTTGTATTTTTCCCTCCAGGATTACTTTTAGTAAGCTGTTTTATCTTTTAACATGGTCCAAAAGTCGCATTTGTCTTGTTTGAATTGTGTTTAGTAGTTCTCTTTTAATGTTTAGTTCTTTTAAGACTTTATAGTTTGTTTTCTTATCATTTCATCCATTTCTACCTATTCTTCTATTGATCCACATGTCAAAGTCTTCAGTTCTATGTTCTGTTTTCTTGTCTAATGTCCTTGTTTCTGCAACATATAGGAATGTTGAGAAGACATAACATTTTGCTATTCTTGATATTTGCCCTGGTGTTATTTTTTTATGTTAGTATGTTATTCATGATATTAAGATTACTTTTTGTTATTCATATTCTTTTGTTTATTTCAGTTGTACATTTTTCATCACTGGTTATAGTATGTCCAAGGCAGCTGTAGTTCTGAACTGTCTCCAGGTCTATCTATTCCTTTAATTTTAAAATCGACTTGTGGGTTTTGATTATTTGCTTTGTTTATGATCAGAGTTTTAGTCTTTTTGGTATTCAGATCTAGTCCATATTTTTTGCTTGCCATGTTTATTTCATTAAGTAATTGTTGTAGATCTTTATGATTTTCTGCTAGTAGTACAGTATTGTCAGCATATCTTAGGTTATTGACTATCTTTCCATTAATTTTTAGGCCTGGTATCTCAGTGATGTTTTTAAAGACTTGCTCAGTGTATAGATTGAACCAACCCAAAAGGGAGTTCTTTAAAAACATAAGAAAGAAGCAATCAACATTTGTCGGGCAATTCATGAGAAGAGAAAAGTTGGAATACTTGGTTAGAACTGGCAACATAGAAGGAAAGAAAGATTGTGGACGACACAGAGAGAAAATACTGAATAGACTGGTGTCATGGCATGAAAAGCAGTCAACAGCAAAACTGATACGATGCACTGAGGATAGAAGATTTTGGGAGGACATGATCGTCTACGCCAACCTGTATGGCACATGATGATAATGATAATAGATTGAACAAGCTTGGTGATAGGATGCATCCCTGTCTTACTCCTCTTTTTATATCAATGGGTGTAGCGTTCTCTTTGTTATATTTTATTATTGCTGTTTGCTCCCAGTATAGATTACATATATGTCATCTAGATGTATCTCTTTTAGGAATTCTACAAGTTGTTCGTGGTGCACTCTATAAAAAACTTTGGTGTATTATATGAAGGAGGCATATATTAGTTTGTCATATCTTCATCCGACAAACAAACACAAAGATGGTTAGAGGCCACATAGATGGGGTTTTGCAGAATAATGTTGAAAGTTCCATAGACACCTGAAAGACCACCGAGAAAATTCTCAAAGAGGCCAACAAAAAATAAAGAGGTCCTAAAAAAAAAAAGAAATAAACAAGCTGTGATTTTCGGGCATTATAAGAGAAGAAAAATTGGAATACTTCGTTACAAAGGGCACAATACACGGAAAGAGAGATCGCGGACGACAAAGAAAGCAGATGTATAACTTGGTTTCGTTGCACAGTAAGCTGTCAACAACAGAATTGAAATTATACAATAGTTAATTTATTGTGCAATAATAAATAATGTGGCTTGAGTATTGGTCAAAGACATAATCGCCTACACTAATAGGTATGTCATAAGATGACAACTATTTAAATTGTTAACTATAGTTCGTTCACAAATTCGTACACACATTTGATCAATTATCTCGGAAACTGATGAATGTCTTAATTCTTTTTCATGAAATCTAATTTTTTCACCGACTTCAGAACTTATAACATTTAAGTACAAAGGTAGTCTGAATTTTGCACAAATCGTTTTTTTTTTTATTATATAATGTTCACGTGCTCTAAACATTAAATTTTACTGTACATTATGTTAATTTTCTAACAATGCAGGCCAAATGTGTATCCGTATTACATTGAATAAGGCAAATTTTTCATTTGATTTTATATCTTCGTCATAGAGATAGGTAAACTTTGACCAAAGTATCAAACACACATATTCGCCATATAGCAGGCGTGTCATCAACAAAATATATGGAACAACTAGAACATGAAACACACATAGTCAGCAAATAGTAAGAGTGTCATCAACAAAATTGTTCACATGTCATACACATCTCATTCCCATTCAGAAGTCTCTAAGAGGTTAACAACTGCTATCGGTTGGACAAACTGCAATCCATCTCGTTTGCAGTTTTGTTATTCTTCTCTGAGCACATGGTCGTCACATTTTCTCCCGTATTCAATGTCTATAGTGGGAGAGGACATCACGCGTCAATTCTTCAACATCACTAATTTTAAACATCGTGTTCTGCACAGCAACTTGCCCTTTATCTTTAACCCATACACGTTCTTTTCGGATAAACATAACACCCGATAAACAGTATGTTTCAGAAAACAAAAAAAGAGCACCCCATAAATAAGACCGGACACAGTTGTCAACATAAACACATGCACACCGTGGATCCCAGTCCGTGAGACGGAGATCATGACGTGGGCCAGGATTCTTTCATCGGATTTTCTAGAAATTCTCGAATTGGATATCGGGGCACCTTTGGGTTCGGCATAGTTTTTCGGACACAGTGCCGTCTGTTACCGGAGCCTCATTATGAGGGAAGTAAAGAATAGTGACACTGTGACCTTCAAGGCATGTCGTTAGAGGCGACTAAGGAGATTGATCGATGGTTTGACAGATTGTCATTGTAAAAAGCATTGTTATGGAAACAGAACCATACATTTTAGAAGCAGTGATCTCTGCAATATGTGCATTTTGGCAAACAAGGTTACTGTTTTTGGGATTGTTGTTCTGCCCTATGCGCTGTCTTCGGTTCGAAAGGACAATATATATATTATATATGTCCGAACATGTCCAGGTGCTCAGATCCCCTCCTCAGCAATTCCCTCAGTGTCCAGCGACTGACGACTCCAGTTCTATGTTGGTTGATAAGTCTTCTTACACGGCCACTAAGTGTCTCATTTCTGGCTGTGCCCAACTTAACTCTCATTTCCATCATCCGAAGAAGTGACGTGGATCTGTGTTTGTCGAAGTCTTGTGCTCTTCCCACATCTCGGAGAGTATTGATGATGTCCGCCTGATCCATTGGTTGTCCGTCCTCAACGACAGCGCAACTAGTCAACCTGTCCGCTCTTTCATTTTCCCGTACTCCAGCATGTCCAGGGACATAGACAATGGTGACCTTACGTATTTTGGATTTCTGCAACGACTCTACCCATTGCATGCGTACAGAGCCCGCCTCCACTTTTTTTATCATGCTCATCGAATCACTCAGTATACATGCGTGGGTGTAGTCTTGTGACTCTAACCAGATGAATGCCTTGGTCACTGCCATCGCCTCCATTGTCATGCTACTCGTGGTCACGACGTATGCACCACTGTCTTCGTAAACTATTCTGCCTGCCGAACGTACTGTAAATGCCCATGCACTTCTTTGGTGTCGTCTTAAAGATCCGTCTGTATAGATGACTGCATCTTTCTCATCTTTATTATCGCAGATGAGACCGTTGACCTCAGCATTAACCACGATCGGGTTCTGTTCCCTACTTTTCCTGTCGAGTGTGACAATACACGAGAAAGTCCCCTTGAATGACGTAGGCACCGGTATCCACTCCTCACCAACGCTGATATTGGTAAGCCCACAGACCTGTTTTATGACATCTTCTGCTCGGCCCACTCATGATTTGCCTCTTATTAACCTGTCATCTTTCTCTGTGTTGAGCACGTGGTGCAATGGATATTATACTGTATACTGTATGGTATATGTCATTGCATATGTCTGTGATCACTTCGACGCCAAACTCTTCTAGAGCCTGTATCATCTCTATTTGTATATTGTCAGGCCCTGCTGCTTTTCCCTTTTTCATTGTTTTTATTGCTTTTTCTACTTCAGATTTCAGGATTTTATAGTTGTATGTACATTTTATGTCTGGCTTTTTGTCTCTTTCGTCGTGAAATAATTCTGTTATATATTCTTGCCATCTATCTATTATATCTTTGTTGTCTGTTAGCATTCTTCCCTCTTTGTTTGCAATACATCCGTTTCTTGTAGCTTTTTTGTCTTTATTCGTCATTCTCTTTATTTCTTTGTGCATCTCTCTTAATTTTTGTTTACTTTCCTTAGTTTCGACTTCTAGACATCTTTGGTTGAGACAGTCTTCTTTTGCCTTTTTGCATATTCTCCGTATTTCATTGTCTATATCCTTGTATCTGGCAGTTCTTGTCTTCTTTCTTTCATTTTTTTCTAAGATTTTATCAGTTATCCATTTTTGTTTTTTGTTACTTTCCTTTGTGGGCAAGGTGTTGCAGGATTCTTGCATGCTGTTTTTTATGCATTGCCATTTTGTTGTGACTTTTTCCTCAGGATTTTCTCTTCTGTACTGCTCTATCCCCTCTGCTAGTAGCTTCTGATATGTGTTCTTTACTTGTACAGTATACGTTTCGTGTACATCTTTCTGGTTTAACAATGTTATATCTATTGGTGTTGCTGAATTAGTTTTTTGTTTGTTTCTTTTTAATTTGATTTTCATTTTTATCATTACAGGATTGTGGTCTGAATTAATGTCTGCTCCTGGGTAGGTTTTGGCTTTCTTGACGCTGTTCCTGAATCTGTCTTTTATCATTATGTAATATATTTGATTTCTCTTCTTGTCTCCAGGGCTTTTCCATGTGTATAATTTCCTTTTCTCTTGCTCAAAGAAGGTGTTGCATATTATCAGTCTGTTTTCTTCACAAAATTGTATTAATCTTTCTCCTCTGTTATTCCTTTTTCCTAGACCATGATTTCCTATTATGGTCTTATATTTACCTTTTCCTACTTTAGCGTTCATATCATCCATTATAATCAAGATGTCTGAGGACGGATAAGTGGGAGTTAAATAGCCCCATAAAAAGATACGAATAATGAAGAAGGGTAACCGGGGATTTTTTTCATAACCCCACCCCTGCCCCTCTCTACGGACTAACTTCTAGTGCACCACTTCCTTATTATTTCACTACAATTGTATTGATCTATCCCACCACTTCTCTGTTGATCTACTTCTAGTTCACCCCTTCCCCCTCTATTCATTTGTAGTCACCATTTTAATAGACCCATTATTCCAGTACCCCATTTATCTTGATGTCCACTTTCAGCCCCCTTCTAATTCAACTTCCCCCCCTCCCTACGGACGACATTTCAGTACCCCATTTCCCCATTACTATACACACTCCTAGTATACAACATCTCTCTGCCTACTGTAACATCTCTCTGCCTACTGTAACATCTCTCTGCCTACTGTAACATCTCTCCCTACACTTCTATTGATCTACGTCTTACCCATCACTCCTCCTTGGATCTATTCCTAGTTCACCCCTCCCCTCTCAATTCATTTTTAGTCACCACTTCTCTATACCTAATATTCTAATACTTAGACACCTCCTCTCTTTGTATTCACCTCAGTTTCACCATTTCTCTACTATTCTACCTCTCTATGTAGTAACTTCTTGCGCACCACTCCTATATTACTCCACTTCCTACAAACCCCTTCTCTATCTATCCACTTCTGACCCACCGCCTCTTCTCCAATCCACTTTACACACATCTCTTTCTCATTCCTCCTCTGGTACTCCTCTACCTCTCTATGTACTAACTTGGCCCACCACCTTTCTTCCTATCCACTTTACACATACCTGTTTCGTATTCCTTAGCTCCATATCTCCTCATCTGCTGTATATTTCTTCCCTCTCCCTACCCCCTCCTCTCCTCCGTCTTTGGACCTACTTCAATATTCATCACTTCTAGCCTATCAGTTGCACTCACTCTCTCTTATTTTATCCCAGTCTCTACATAACCTGTTGATTCTATTCTTCTTTTGTCCTCTTCTTGGGGCTTCAGTAGTTTTCCCTCCCCGGTAACCCCTCTTTATTATCCTTATATTTTTAAGAGGCTACTTAACTCCTAACACTCATTCCTACCGTTCTTTGTTTTGCTCAGACATGTCCCAACAGGGCCACAGGTTATGGCGTCTCCATATCCCTTGTTCTTCGGCCAGTGTTTACGTAATCAATCTGGCGGGCTCGTCATTTCCCCCTTCCACCTACAATTGTAATCCAACGACCCATGTTCTTTGTTTAGCATGACCACGCCTATCTCACCCCGTGTAGCCAAGCGCACGAGTCATTCCGATGATTTCCATCACGCAGGACAGACTAGTTGTTCAGCTGTCATGTTTATACTTCTATAGATATATTATTTATTTTCTTTTGTTTACGTTTCCCTCTTTAGTTTCTAGCTCCGCCTCATTTTCGATTCTTATGATTTTACATATCACTACTCCCATCCTACCTCACCTCATGTAGCACATATCTCTACTATATCCTACCTCAACTCATGTAGCACATATCTCTACTCCTATCCTACCTCACCTCATGCAGCACATATCTCCACACCCATCCTACCTCACCTCATGTAGCACATATCTCTACACCTATCCTACCTCGCCTCATGTAGCACATATCTCTACTCCCATCCTACCTCGCCTCATATAGCACATATCTCTACTCCCATCCTACCTCGTCGCATGTAGCACATATCTCTATTCCCATCCAACCTCGTCTCATGTAGCATATATCTCTACTCCCATCCTACCTCCCCTCATGTAGCACATATCTCTACTCCCATCCTACCTTGCCTCATATAACACATATATCTACTCCCGTCCTACCTCGCCTCATGTAGCACATATCTCAACTGCCATCCTACTTCGCCTCATGTAGCACATATCTCTACTCCCATCCTACCTTGCCTCATATAACACATATATCTACTCCCGTCCTACCTCGCCTCATGTAGCACATATCTCAACTGCCATCCTACTTCGCCTCATGTAGCACATATCTCTACTCCCATCCTACCTTGCCTCATATAACACATATATCTACTCCCGTCCTACCTCGCCTCATGTAGCACATATCTCAACTGCCATCCTACTTCGCCTCATGTAGCACATATCTCTACTCCCATCCTACCTTGCCTCATATAACACATATATCTACTCCCATCCTACCTCGCCTCATGTAGCACATATCTCTACTCCCATCACTCTTCGCCTCATGTAGCACATATCTCTACTCCCATCCTACCTCCCCTCATATAGCACATATCTCTACTCCCATCCTACCTCCCCTCATATAGCACATATCTCAACTGCCATCCTACTTCGCCTCATGTAGCACATATCTCTACTCCCATCCTACCTCGCCTCATATAGCACATATCTCTACTCCCATCCTACCTCCCCTCATATAGCACATATCTCTACTCCCATCCTACCTCGCCTCATGTAGCACATATCTCAACTCCCATCCCTCTTCGCCTCATGTAGCACATATCTCTACCCCCATCCCTCTTCGCCTCATGTAGCACATATCTCTCTTTCTTACCATCTGACTTCTCCTCTACCTGTTCACATCTTCCTATACCTGATCATCTAACATGTAGTTATACATAATTGTACTTCACCGTTTATTGTCGTTGTCCCTGTATTCTGAAGAAGACCATAGGCCGAAACGTCAGTATTGTGTTGTTTTCCTTCCTTGTAAAGCTGTCACCATACCTTGGAGTGTTTATGAAACCCCACTACTGGCTCCCTGAAATAAACAATATCTCGCACAGAAAAAAAAAACCGCATTCATTCCCATCAGATGTTACCTGTCAACACGTTGTTAGGTATAAGAAGATAGAAGCTGATGTAAGTTAGCAAAGAATTGAGATACTAATTAACTGTGACATGTACACTAACACTTGAATATACTTAGTGCATACAGAATGTAATGTACCACATATCGATTTTCTCGGGAACCGTTAATTCACAAAGTATAACATTTGTAAATTCTAAAATGAATATGTCATGTAAACATCGGTATCATTCAACGTGATCCTCATTCACGTGTGTAGCTTTACGCCAACGCGCGATAAGTGCATGTGCACCTAGCCTGTACAAGTCTTTGTCTTGATCATGTAGTCATTTCTTCGCTGCATGAATCATTTCTTCGCTGCATGAATCACTCCTTCGCTGCATGAATCACTCCTTCGCTGCATGAATCACTCCTTCGCTGCATGAATCACTCCTTCGCTGCATGAATCACTCCTTCGCTGCATGAATCACTCCTTCGCTGCATGAATCACTCCTTCGCTGCATGAGTCACTCCTTCGCTGCATGAATCACTCCTTATCATCTTCAAACCTTGTTCCACGAGGGGCATCTTTAAGTGGACCAAAGGGATGGAAATCAGAGGGTGCCAATTCAGGGCTGTATGGTGGATCGGAGAACACAGATGAACCCAATCTGGGAATTGCTTCCCGTTTTACCAGACTTGTTTGAGGTCGCACATTGTCGTAAAGGAGGAGCGGGTTTGCCGGACTTGTGTTCGGTCGAACTCTGCGAAAACGTTGATTGCGTTATACATCCACATGAATCACACCTTCAGTGTCCCTTAAGACTGTGACCTTGACCTTTCCAGCTGCAAGGGATGTCTTGAGTTCCTTTCTTCGTGGTGAGTTCGGAGGATGGCCGTATTTTTGTCTCTGGTTCAAAATGATGTTCCCAGGTTTCATCACCTGTAACAATCTTAGACAAAAACTTTTCACCGCCAACATTGAGTTATTGAGTTATTGAGTTATTTGTGAGTCATCAGTACACTCCGAACATGTCCATCGATGGCCATATCGCCCCTCGGCAAGTCTCGCAGTGTCCAGCGGTTCACAACTGCAGCTCCGTGTTGGTTTATATGTCCTCTTACACGCCCACTAGGTTTATCGTTTCTGGCTGTGCTCATCTTAATTCTCATCTATTTCATCCGAAAGAGTGACGTGGACTCATGGTTGTCGAATTACTGTGCCCTTCCTACATCTCCGAGGGCATTGATGATGTCTACCGGAGCCGCGATAGCTCAGTGGTTAGTGAACTGGACTACAAAGGACAGGGGGTAGTGTTCGATCCCAACCAAATGGCTTCCGGGTTCACCCAGCCTTGAATGGGTACCGGATTTTTTCTAGGAAAGTAAAGCAGCACGGGCGTAATACCGACCACATTACCCCAAAATCATGTGCTGAAGGTCTGTAAAATATAGGGTCACTAACATCATATTTACCTATACGCCACTTGGCGTGACGGGGGTACTTTACTTTTACCGGAACTATTGGTTGACCTCCTAAACAATAGAACAGATAGCCAATCTTTCCACTCTTTCATTTCCTGGAGCTTTCGCATGTCCTGGGACGTAGACAAAGGTGACTTTACGTATTTTTATTTTCTGCAATGACTCTATCCATTGCATACGTACAGGGCCCGCCTCTACTTCTGTTATCATGCTCACCAAATCACTCAGTATACAGGCGGAGGTGTAGTCTTGTGACTCTAAACATATGGATGACCTGATCAATGCCTTCACCTCCATCGTCATGCTACTTGTGGTCATAAAGTATGTACCACTGTTTTCCTTGACTATTCTGCCTGGCGAGCGTGCTGTGGATGTCCATGCACTTCTTTGGTGTCCTATTACAAATCCGTCTGTATAGATGACTGCATCTTTCTCATCGGTGTTATCAGAAGATTATACCGTTTACCCCCGCATTGACCACGAGTGAGTTTTTGTTCCCTACATGTCCAGTCGAGTGTGACAATACACAAGAATGTCTCCTTGAATGACGTATGTAACGCGCATTTGGTCTACCATCTGACACTTCGACAGCTTCATACCAGCACGTTTACCTTTTTTTTTCCATCACCATTGAAACGCTTCAGCAGGTTTTGTAAGAAATTGTTTATCTTTGCAATCGTTGCTCATTTGTAAGATTTCGTGGAACCCATCTTGCTCAAACTTTAGAGAATCCGAGAGCTTTTATAGTTACATTTCCACTACCATTGCTGACATAACTTGAATGCCACTTGTTAAGTAGTGATGTGCCTATCAATAACAATAATCATAATGCCCTCAGCGATTTTCAAAGTATCTGAATTGGTGGATGTGGCAGGCTGCCCACGGTTCCGCCGATCAAGAAGCTCCGTATCTTCGCTTTTTGGTTCTTTTATTCTCTGCAATCCAGCGACATACTGTGCTCCTGTCGACTGCAAAACTTCCATACACATCACATAGGCGCTTGTGAATGTTTACAACTGTTGCCTTCTCTTAAATAGAAATTCTAGCACAATTCGCTTATATTCGCAAACTGCTTATAACGCAAGTTGATATAGTCCGTTTCAAAATGGTTAGCCGCTATTTAATAATTAATATCTCTGTAACCACTTGATTGAAAGTGTTCAAATTTTCTCCATGACACAATAATCTCAATGTCCACAAGAATATATTTTTGTTTCTATTTAAAAACGTATGGATTTAAATTTTCTTTATTTAATGTATACACATTTACTACCTCCTAGACAAACCATTATTTTATATAGTTTAGACCTTCATATTTCTGACCTATTTCGTTGTGTTAATCTTTCACGAAGTTAGTTAGACATTATAGTGAAAGAAAGCAAAAATAAAGGACTCAGCCTTAATAGCAAAAAGACAGTAGTAACGGTAACAACAAAGTAACAGACATCACCTCAGTGCAAAATAAAGACAAGTGGAACAATATTAAAACAGGTAAATTAATTTAAATATTTGGGAACTTTGTTTATCTCAAACGGAAGATGTACAAAAGAGGTGAGATGCAGAATGGCTCAGGCAAAAGCAGCTTTCCAAAAAATGAGGAAGATACTATGCAATCCATTTTTGACAATAGAAACAAGGTAAATAGTTCGTAAATGTTATGTAGAGCTATTATTAGCATATGGATGTGAATCATGGACAATAGGACAACAGACAAGAAAATCACTGGAGTCTGTAGAAATGTGGTTTTACAGAATAATGTTGAGAATACCATGGACAGCTAAGCAGAGTAATGGAAACGTTCTGAAAGAGGCCAAAGCAAAAAGAGAGCTAATTTCCAATATTAGGAAGAAACAATCACCATTTTGTGACCATGTAATGAGAAGAGAACAGCTGGAATATATTGTAATAACTGGAAAAATTGAGGGACGAAAAGATAGAGGGAAGCAAAGAGAAAGATCCCAGACGGCGTAAGAGAATGGCTTTGCAGAAGGTCAACAACAGAAATGATAAATAACTGTCGTGATGAAAGTTGTGGAGAGACATGATCACCTACGCCAGCATTCCCGGTATTTGATGATGATGATGATGATAGTGCTGCATTACCCTAAAAATCATGTGCTGAATGTATGTAAAATGTATGGTCACAAACCCCATCTTCCCTATACGCCACTAGGCGTGACGGGGCTCTTTGCTTTACTTTTTACCTAGTTTTGCTTCATTATGATGTTTTGAGGAAACGATGCCATAGAGATGTACCTGGGACCTCTGCGTTTCAGATAATAAAGTACATGTGTAGTAGGCTCTTCAGAAGGAACGGAAGATGCAATACGCATGCCGTCACAAGTGACTGTCACGAAGAATGAGAGATGGTGCTGCGGGAGAAAATCGGAAACAATAAATAATATTTGTTTTTATATTGAATGCTGCAGAACGTATTGTTAAAATAGTAACTAACTTTTAAAACGGTATCTGGAGAGTTATCGTCGCTAGTTATTAAAGAAAAAAAAACTGTCTGTATACAGTCCAACTTTATCCGAACAATGTCGGATATAATGCATAAACCCTAAAGCCGATACAAATTTGAAACGGTTATGATCCACGAAAGTAAGTGCGTTAGGCGCATGATAGGACCAGCCTGAAGGGTAAGACTTTGGGCAACGAGATATAAAATCAGTGAAAAAATGCTATCTGTTATTGAATATACACAGATAAAACAGAAAACATGTTTTGACCAAGTGGTAACACAAACTGAACCAAATATAACAGAACTAGTCATCAAGGAAGGTTACGAGTTCAAAGGTCACGCACACACATAAAATAACTATGGAATTTTCTCATTTCATAGACCATACGAAATAGAATAGCTTGAGCGACAGGTAAATGAGGTAAAAGACGACACACCCATATCTCTCATCGACTTTCTTTGGCAAATTAGGAGATGAGAAGAATAATTTGAATGCGGTAATGATGGTGATGAGGAAGCAGTAATTATCTTCTCAGAGACTCAGAACATATTTATAAATAGTTTGTTATAGAGGACATGTATATCAAGCTCGTGTTAATCTCTCATCTTATTTTTTTAAACAAGGCAAGATCATGGTTTCTCATTTATTCTAAACAAACCGCTGAAGAAACGTAAATTTTAGTGTTAGTTTATAGTTTCATGTTAAGTATTGTATTAATTTTCTGATAGCACAATGCAGATACATTATTATTACTTTCGTTTATGTTCATTCATTGCTTGATTAGATATACATGCGATGTATGCATTGTATTTTCTTCAATTTGAACAGTTAGGGCAGACAATAACTAAATAGCAATGAAGAAAATCATATGACTCAAGCCAGACAAAGCCGTAAGGAGTCCTGGAGTAGTATACAATATTGTATTTGCTAGTATTTGACCCATAAGTTAACATAGATATATAGCATGGCGCGTTTAACGCCTAGCGCACGCGGCGCACGGGGAGCCGAATCGGGCAGGAAATATCGTAGTGACCTCTCGTGGTATTACCGTGACCTAGCGATCAACGTTGTCAAGTTTATTCAAATATATTACACAATAGACGTCATTGTATTCTTTAACTAATGTACATAATACCCAACTTTAATATATGCCTAAAATTTCTTTGCATCTAATGGTAACATGTCGGCAACATGGAACTTACTAAAATGCTTGATCGTGACACTGGCCACGGGCGCTAATGAGTTTAACAGGTGAACGCGGAATCATCAGCAACATGAAATTTATTAATGAACAAACTGAACGCTTGGCCAACTAGTGTCCACGGTCGTACTAATGAGTTTAACAGCTGTCCGGTAAAGTGCCTTAGTGTGAAAATATGAGATGGAAGCATTGATTTCAAACAATTTACAAAATGACCTCTTGACCGTGAGACTGACACGGCCTAGTCATATATACGGGGCGAGCTAATGAGTTTAACAGCTGAACGCTAGAATAACAACAACCTCAGAAATTCAAATGAGGCTTTGTTTTTAAAGAGCCGTGGACGGTAAATTAATGGACTTGTAATGGAAAACCAACTTAATAGAGTTTAAACAGGACCGCCATTTTCTTTTAGTGTGGTTATGCCAGCGGCGTAACTTTTATGAGTGGTAGTAGTACTTTCTTTTAGTGTGGTTATGATAGGAACGAAACTTGTATATGTGGTAGTAGTACTTTCTTTTAGGGTGGTTATGATAGGAACGAAACTTTTATATGTGGTAGTAGTACTTTCTTTTAGTGTGGTTATGACAGGAGCGAAACTTTTATATCTTGTAGTAGTACTTTCTTTTAGTGTGGTTATTACAAGAGCGAAACTTGAATAGGTGGTAGTAGTACTTTTTTGTTAACCCTCATGATTGGTAGTACTATTTTTTGTTAGTAGGGTTATTTCAGGGGCGTAATCTATTTGAGGGTTTCTGCGAACTTTTTAGACTTTGTGACTAAGTATTTTGATGAATTTAACAGCTGAAGGGTAGAATGGTATTCGTGTGGAAATACACGTGAGTCTAGACAATCCACATCATCGAGTTTTAGCGAAAAAACCAACTATGATGACAAGAAGTATTCAGATGAAGCCTAAACGGCAACATTGAAAAAGAAAAATAGAAAAAGGCAAAGGTTCAATGGGAAAGACATCCTTGTACAAAACAATATGATGGCAGCTGAGGCTGAAACATATGCTCGGGACATTGGAGAATTGTAGGTACATACCGTTATTGTGCAGAACCCAGTTCCTTTCGTGGTTGTAAATGTGTACCCCTGTAATGGGAAGGTGGTCATACAGCAACGGCAGAATCTTGTCGCGTTCGAGGAGAAAATAGTTTTCTGCGGAGACTTTAATGCTAGAGGCAACCAGTGGGGTAACGTCATAACCAACAAGCAGGGAGAATACCTAGAGAACGTCATTTTCTGCGGAGACTTTAATGCTAGAGGCAACCAGTGGGGTAACGTCATAACCAACAAGCAGGGAGAATACCTAGAGAACGTCATTTTCTGCGGAGACTTTAATGCTAGAGGCAACCAGTGGGGTAAAGTCATAACCAACAAGCAGGGAGAATACCTAGAGAACGTCATTTTCTGCGGAGACTTTAATGCTAGAGGCAACCAGTGGGGTAACGTCATAACCAACAAGCAGGGAGAAGACCTAGAGAACGTCATTTTCTGCGGAGACTTTAATGCTAGAGTCAACCAGTGGGGTAAAGTCATAACCAACAAGCAGGGAGAATACCTAGAGATAACACACTGGTATCGGTCAATTTAGTGTGCTTGAATGATGGGGGGGGGGGGGGCAACCCGAGTGACTACTCTAACAAGGGACACTAATAGTGTCATAGACCTGGTGCTGGTGGCTTCTACCTTCGCACTGGTTTGCAAGTGGCACGTACTAGGATTTCACGGGAGTTATCACTATCCATGTATCCTCCTAATTTAGAAAGGCAGAAATAGAAGTCAGAAAACAAGTTCAACACATTCCACTATAAGAAAACAAACCAGAACATCATTAGCAAAATCAGATAGGAAACAGGGCGTCGCTCGCAGGAGGCAGAAGAGACGAACGCAGCCACCTTGGTGGAATATAGAAGTTGAGGAACTTTGGCGGAACAAGACACAAACATCCAAGACAGGGCATAAAGTCTGAAAGAATGGAAGAATATAACCTGAGCGCTTGAAGCGTCTAAGAGAAGAGGTCGACTAAAACATTGATGCCCTTTAAATTATGTGCTGAGCAGTCTAAAGAGGCCAAGTGGGGTGATTTCTGTAAGAAAATATGATCAGAAAATCGCTACTCACATTATGACGCCTTCATCAGAGCATGAATTACACAGACGTCACAGAGACATACCGGACTTCCATAGCACAGGCCAGATATGGCACACATTATTCCCGTTAGTAAGAAAAATGAACGCTTGACCAACTAATTGACCCTTAGAGAAACACACACACGAGGCGCGCTAATGAGTTTTGGCAACATTAAAGAAGAAAAACAGGAAAATGCAAAATATTAGTCTAGGGCAGGGATGATGTGGGTAGAGCTGGAAAAGGGTAGTCTATGTTAGGGAGGACGTGGATAGCACACATTAGTCTAACACAGGGAGAACATGGATAGCACACATTAGTCTAACACAGGGAGGACATGGATAGACCTTAAAGGGTAGTCTAGGATTCGGAGGACTTGGATAGAGCTGGAGAGGGTAGTCTTGGATAAGGAGGACGTGGATAGAGATGTACATGGTAGTCTAGGACAGGGAGGACGTGGATAGAGCTGGAGAGGGTAGTCTTGGACAGGGAGGACGTGGATAGAGATGTACATGGTAGTCTAGGACAGGGAGGACGTGGATAGAGATGTACATGGTAGTCTAGGACAGGGAGGACGTGGATAGAGATGTACATGGTAGTCTAGGACAGGGAGGACGTGGATAGAGCTGGAGAGGGTAGTCTTGGACAGGGAGGACGTGGATAGAGATGTACATGGTAGTCTAGGACAGGGAGGACGTGGATAGAGATGTAAATGGTAGTCTAGGACAGGGAGGACGTGGATAGAGATGTACATGGTAGTCTAGGACAGGGAGGACGTGGATAGAGCTGGAGAGGGTAGTCTTGGACAGGGAGGACGTGGATAGAGATGTAAATGGTAGTCTAGGACAGGGAGGACGTGGATAGAGATGTACATGGTAGTCTAGGACAGGGAGGACGTGGATAGAGATGTACATGGTAGTCTAGGACAGGGAGGACGTGGATAGAGCTGGAGAGGGTAGTCATGGACAGGGAGGACGTAGATAGAGATGTAAATGGTAGTCTAGGACAGGGAGGACGTAGATAGAGCTGGAAAAGGGTAGTCTATGTCAGGGAGGACGTGGATAGAGATGTAAATGGTAGTCTAGGACAGAGGGGACGTGGATAGTGCACATTAGTCTAACACATGGAGGACATGGATAGAGCTGGAGAGGGTAGTCTTGGACAGGGAGGACGTGGATAGAGATGTAAATGGTAGACTAGGACATGGAAGACGTGGATAGAGCTGTAAATGGTAGACTAGGACAGGGAGGACGTGAATAGATATGTAAATGGTAGACTAGGACATGGAGGACGTGGATAGAGCTGCAAATGGTAGACTAGGACAGGGAGGACGTGGATAGAGATGTAAATGGTAGACTAGGACAGGGAGGACGTGGATAGAGATGTAAATGGTAGACTAGGACAGGGAGGACGTGGATAGAGCTGTAAATGGTAGTCTAGGACAAGGCAAATATAGAAAAAAAAAGACGTCGTATGTGTAATGCGTTAGAAGTCTGACGCAAGAATATCCCTGAATAGTAAGACTTTCGACAAGAAAATAGTTGGAAGCAAGATCAATGTGATTTTGTAGAAGAATATCAAAAGTATAATAAGAAAGCGAAATAATAATAAGGTTATTAAAAGCTGCCAGGGGGGAAAGAAAGCAAATTTCCAACGTTAGAAACAAAAAATCATCATTTGGTCGCCATGTAATTAGATGAGAGAAATGAAATTGAGAGTCGAAAGGGGGTCTAATGGACAAGTTTGGCAGGAAATCAACAATAGAACTAGTAATCAACGACATAGATTTGGCGAGCGACATGGTCACCTATGCCAGAACTGAGTGTACGTCATGCTAATAAGGATAACATGTCTTCATTGTAATCGATAACATCATGAAAGTAGCGTGTGTGAGTGTATATTGATATATGTTTTAAAGGACATGCTATTTTCTTTGTTAGCGTATTCAGTCATTGACATGACAGTTTCGCTGTTGCCAGTACATGGAAAAGTTAGCAAAAAGATTAAAACCGCACTGAACGTTGCTCTAATTAAGTATAAACATCTGCACAACATGTGGAAAGGAAAGAAGACAACATCATTTGCATGAAACAGCCTGACATTATAAATATACTACAACGAGCTGATCGCTCCGGTTACTGGCAAGCTTTCTGTAAATCGATACAAATGAGTGTTTAGAAGTCTATTTATGTTGAATTATAGACCAATATCTACCAATATAAGTGTTTCAAAATGTATTTTTGTATTTTAGAACACTGCCACAAGGGGCAAACATGGACATTTGACAAGAAAACAGATCAGGAAATTGAAGCCTTTGAAATGTGGATTTATAGAAGAATAGTTAGAATTGGATAGAAAGAAAAGAAAACAAACGATGAAGTTTTAAAACAGCTAAACATGAAAAGAGAACTACTAATTACAAATCAGAAAAGACAAATGAAATTTTTAGGGCATGGAACGATGAACGCAAGACGAGTAACATCAAAAGATGGATCAACAGATGGATCAAAAGAGTAACATCAAAGCAAGAGACAGAGTGGAATGACGTTCCATGGTAGCCAACCTTCGGGGCGTATGCACTCAATGATGAGGATGATGCCACAAGAGACACATATCACAGTTATACTGTAAACCATAACACAACACAAACATGCTCACTTAACGTCCTTTTAAGGGCGGAGGACGAAGTGGTGTGATCTTTTAGTCATCAGGTGAACGCAAACAACTTAGAATTATCTGGGGAAAGGGAGAGCAAACATAGTGGCAATAACATCGTGACAACAGGATATAATTACTTCAATTGGATGAGCATGTTAAGAAAAGTGGAGGTGGGCTCTTTACGCAGGCAGTAAGTCGAGTCATTATAGAAGTCAACGATACGTATAGCCCACCTTTGTATATGTCCCTGGACATGCGGGAGCAGTGGGCGATGAAAGCGCAGACAGACTGGCTAGCTGTGTTGTCGTTGAAGACACAAGAGGACACAAGGCACATGAGAGGACTTATCAACCAACATTCGGGGTGGATTCGTTAGTCGCTGGACATGCGGGGCAGTGGGCGATGAAAGCGCAGACAGACTGGCTAGCTGTGTTGTCGTTGAAGACACACGAGGACACAAGGCACATGAGAGGACTTATCAACCAACATTCGGGGTGGAGTCGTTAGTCGCTGGACATGCGGGGCAGTGGGCGATGAAAGCGCAGACAGACTGGCTAGCTGTGTTGTCGTTGAAGACACACGAGGACACAAGGCACATGAGAGGACTTATCAACCAACATTCGGGTGGAGTCGTTAGTCGCTGGACATGCGGGGCAGTGGGCGATGAAAGCGCAGACAGACTGGCTAGCTGTGTTGTCGTTGAAGACACACGAGGACACAAGGCACATGAGAGGACTTATCAACCAACATTCGGGGTGGAGTCGTTAGTCGCTGGACATGCGGGGCAGTGGGCGATGAAAGCGCAGACAGACTGGCTAGCTGTGTTGTCGTTGAAGACACACGAGGACACAAGGCACATGAGAGGACTTATCAACCAACATTCGGGGTGGATTCGTTAGTCGCTGGACATGCGGGGCAGTGGGCGATGAAAGCGCAGACAGACTGGCTAGCTGTGTTGTCGTTGAAGACACACGAGAACAAAAGGCACATGAGAGGACTTAGCAACCAACATTCGGGGTGGAGTCGTTAGTCGCTGGACATGCGGGGCAGTGGGCGATGAAAGCGCAGACAGACTGGCTAGCTGTGTTGTCGTTGAAGACACACGAGGACACAAGGCACATGAGAGGACTTATCAACCAACATTCGGGGTGGAGTCGTTAGTCGCTGGACATGCGGGGCAGTGGGCGATGAAAGCGCAGACAGACTGGCTAGCTGTGTTGTCGTTGAAGACACACGAGGACACAAGGCATATGAGAGGACTTATCAACCAACATTCGGGGTGGAGTCGTTAGTCGCTGGACATGCGGGGCAGTGGGCGATGAAAGCGCAGACAGACTGGCTAGCTGTGTTGTCGTTGAAGACACACGAGGACACAAGGCACATGAGAGGACTTATCAACCAACATTCGGGGTGGAGTTGTTAGTCGCTGGACATGCGGGGCAGTGGGCGATGAAAGCGCAGACAGACTGGCTAGCTGTGTTGTCGTTGAAGACACACGATGACACAAGGCACATGAGAGGACTTATAAACCAACATTCGGGGTGGGGTCGTTAGTCGCTGGACATGCGGGGCAGTGGGCGATGAAAGCGCAGACAGACTGGCTAGCTGTGTTGTCGTTGAAGACACACGAGGACACAAGGCACATGAGAGGACTTATCAACAAACTTTCGGGGTGGAGTCGTTAGTCGCTGGACATGCGGGGCAGTGGGCGCTGAAAGCGCAGACAGACTGGCTAGCTGTGTTGTCGTTGAAGACACACGAGGACACAAGGCACATGAGAGGACTTATCAACCAACATTCGGGGTGGAGTCGTTAGTCGCTGGACATTCGGGGCAGTGGGCGATGAAAGCGCAGACAGACTGGCTAGCTGTGTTGTCGTTAAAGACACACGAGGACACAAGGCACATGAGAGGACTTATCAACCAACATTCGGGGTGGAGTCGTTAGTCGCTGGACATGCGGGGCAGTGGGCGACGAAAGCGCAGACAGACTGGCTAGCTGTGTTGTCGTTGAAGACACAAGAGGACACAAGGCACATGAGAGGACTTATCAACCAACATTCGGGGTGGAGTCGTTAGTCGCTGGACATGCGGGGCAGTGGGCGATGAAAGCGCAGACAGACTGGCTAGCTGTGTTGTCGTTGAAGACACACGAGGACACAAGGCACATGAGAGGACTTATCAACCAACATTCGGGGTGGAGTCGTTAGTCGCTGGACATGCGGGGCAGTGGGCGATGAAAGCGCAGACAGACTGGCTAGCTGTGTTGTCGTTGAAGACACACGAGGACACAAGGCACATGAGAGGACTTATCAACCAACACAGGGATGGACTCGTTAGTCGCTGGACATGCGGGGCAGTGGGCGATGAAAGCGCAGACAGACTGGCTAGCTGTGTTGTCGTTGAAGACACACGAGGACACAAGGCACATGAGAGGACTTATCATCCAACATTCGGGGTGGAGTCGTTAGTCGCTGGACATGTGGGGCAGTGGGCGATGAAAGCGCAGACAGACTGGCTAGCTGTGTTGTCGTTGAAGACACACGAGGACACAAGGCACATGAGAGGACTTATCAACCAACATTCGGGGTGGAGTCGTTAGTCGATGGACATGTGGGGCAGTGGGCGATGAAAGCGCAGACAGACTGGCTAGCTGTGTTGTCGTTGAAGACACACGAGGACACAAGGCACATGAGAGGACTTATCAACAAACATTCGGGGTGGAGTCGTTAGTCGCTGGACATGTGGGGCAGTGGGCGATGAAAGCGCAGACAGACTGGCTAGCTGTGTTGTCGTTGAAGACACACGAGGACACAAGGCACATGAGAGGACTTATCAACCAACATTCGGGGTGGAGTCGTTAGTCGCTGGACATGCGGGGCAGTGGGCGATGAAAGCGCAGACAGACTGGCTAGCTGTGTTGTCGTTGAAGACACACGAGGACACAAGGCACATGAGAGGACTTATCAACCAACATTCGGGGTGGAGTCGTTAGTCGCTGGACATGTGGGGCAGTGGGCGATGAAAGCGCAGACAGACTGGCTAGCTGTGTTGTCGTTGAAGACACAAGAGGACACAAGGCACATGAGAGGACTTATCAACCAACATTCGGGGTGGAGTCGTTAGTCGCTGGACATGCGGGGCAGTGGGCGATGAAAGCGCAGACAGACTGGCTAGCTGTGTTGTCGTTGAAGACACACGAGAACACAAGGCACATGAGAGGACTTAGCAACCAACATTCGGGGTGGAGTCGTTAGTCGCTGGACATGCGGGGCAGTGGGCGATGAAAGCGCAGACAGACTGGCTAGCTGTGTTGTCGTTGAAGACACACGAGGACACAAGGCACATGAGAGGACGTATCAACCAACATTCGGGGTGGAGTCGTTAGTCGCTGGACATGCGGGGCAGTGGGCGATGAAAGCGCAGACAGACTTTCTAGCTGTGTTGTCGTTGAAGACACACGAGGACACAAGGCACATGAGAGGACTTATCAACCAACATTCGGGGTGGAGTCGTTAGTCGCTGGACATGCGGGGCAGTGGGCGATGAAAGCGCAGACATACTGGCTAGCTGTGTTGTCGTTGAAGACACACGAGGACACAAGGCACATGAGAGGACTTATCAACCAACATTCGGGGTGGAGTCGTTAGTCGCTGGACATGTGGGGCAGTGGGCGATGAAAGCGCAGACAGACTGGCTAGCTGTGTTGTCGTTGAAGACACAAGAGGACACAAGTCACATGAGAGGACTTATCAACCAACATTCGGGGTGGATTCGTTAGTCGCTGGACATTCGGGGCAGTGGGCGATGAAAACGCAGACAGACTGGCTAGCTGTGTTGTCGTTGAAGACACACGAGGACACAAGGCACATGAGAGGACTTATCAACCAACATTCGGGGTGGAGTCGTTAGTCGCTGGACATTCGGGGCAGTGGGCGATGAAAGCGCAGACAGACTGGCTAGCTGTGTTGTCGTTGAAGACACACGAGGACACAAGGCACATGAGAGGACTTATCAACCAACACAGGGATGGACTCGTTAGTCGCTGGATATGCGGGGCAGTGGGCGATGAAAGCGCAGACAGACTGGCTAGCTGTGTTGTCGTTGAAGACACACGAGGACACAAGGCACATGAGAGGACTTATCATCCAACATTCGGGGTGGAGTCGTTAGTCGCTGGACATGTGGGGCAGTGGGCGATGAAAGCGCAGACAGACTGGCTAGCTGTGTTGTCGTTGAAGACACACGAGGACACAAGGCACATGAGAGGACTTATCAACCAACATTCGGGGTGGAGTCGTTAGTCGCTGGACATGTGGGGCAGTGGGCGATGAAAGCGCAGACAGACTGGCTAGCTGTGTTGTCGTTGAAGACACACGAGGACACAAGGCACATGAGAGGACTTATCAACCAACATTCGGGGTGGAGTCGTTAGTCGCTGGACATGTGGGGCAGTGGGCGATGAAAGCGCAGACAGACTGGCTAGCTGTGTTGTCGTTGAAGACACACGAGGACACAAGGCGCATGAGAGGACTTATCAACCAACATTCGGGGTGGAGTCGTTAGTCGCTGGACATGCGGGGCAGTGGGCGATGAAAGCGCAGACAGACTGGCTAGCTGTGTTGTCGTTGAAGACACACGAGGACACAAGGCACATGAGAGGACTTATCAACCAACATTCGGGGTGGAGTCGTTAGTCGCTGGACATGCGGGGCAGTGGGCGATGAAAGCGCAGACAGACTGGCTAGCTGTGTTGTCGTTGAAGACACACGATGACACAAGGCACATGAGAGGACTTATCAACCAACATTCGGGGTGGATTCGTTAGTCGCTGGACATGTGGGGCAGTGGGCGATGAAAGCGCAGACAGACTGGCTAGCTGTGTTGTCGTTGAAGACACAAGAGGACACAAGGCACATGAGAGGACTTATCAACCAACATTCGGGGTGGAGTCGTTAGTCGCTGGACATGCGGGGCAGTGGGCGATGAAAGCGCAGACAGACTGGCTAGCTGTGTTGTCGTTGAAGACACACGAGGACACAAGGCACATGAGAGGACTTATCAACCAACATTCGGGGTGGAGTCGTTAGTCGCTGGACATGCGGGGCAGTGGGCGATGAAAGCGCAGACAGACTGGCTAGCTGTGTTGTCGTTGAAGACACACGAGGACACAAGGCACATGAGAGGACTTATCAAACAACATTCGGGGTGGATTCGTTAGTCGCTGGACATGTGGGGCAGTGGGCGATGAAAGCGCAGACAGACTGGCTAGCTGTGTTGTCGTTGAAGACACAAGAGGACACAAGGCACATGAGAGGACTTATCAACCAACATTCGGGGTGGAGTCGTTAGTCGCTGGACATTCGGGGCAGTGGGCGATGAAAGCGCAGACAGATTGGCTAGCTGTGTTGTCGTTGAAGACACACGAGGACACAAGGCACATGAGAGGACTTATCAACCAACATTCGGGGTGGAGTCGTTAGTCGCTGGACATGCGGGGCAGTGGGCGATGAAAGCGCAGACAGACTGGCTAGCTGTGTTGTCGTTGAAGACACACGAGGACACAAGGCATATGAGAGGACTTATCAACCAACATTCGGGGTGGATTCGTTAGTCGCTGGACATGCGGGGCAGTGGGCGATGAAAGCGCAGACAGACTGGCTAGCTGTGTTGTCGTTGAAGACACACGAGGACACAAGGCACATGAGAGGACTTATCAACCAACATTCGGGGTGGAGTCGTTAGTCGATGGACATGCGGGGCAGTGGGCGATGAAAGCGCAGACAGACTGGCTAGCTGTGTTGTCGTTGAAGACACACGAGGACACAAGGCACATGAGAGGACTTATCAACCAACATTCGGGGTGGATTCGTTAGTCGCTGGACATGCGGGGCAGTGGGCGATGAAAGCGCAGACAGACTTTCTAGCTGTGTTGTCGTTGAAGACACACGAGGACACAAGGCACATGAGAGGACTTATCAACCAACATTCGGGGTGGATTCGTTAGTCGCTGGACATGCGGGGCAGTGGGTGATGAAAGCGCAGACATACTGGCTAGCTGTGTTGTCGTTGAAGACACACGAGGACACAAGGCACATGAGAGGACTTATCAACCAACATTCGGGGTGGAGTCGTTAGTCGCTGGACATGTGGGGCAGTGGGCGATGAAAGCGCAGACAGACTGGCTAGCTGTGTTGTCGTTGAAGACACAAGAGGACACAAGTCACATGAGAGGACTTATCAACCAACATTCGGGGTGGATTCGTTAGTCGCTGGACATTCGGGGCAGTGGGCGATGAAAACGCAGACAGACTGGCTAGCTGTGTTGTCGTTGAAGACACACGAGGACACAAGGCACATGAGAGGACTTATCAACCAACATTCGGGGTGGAGTCGTTAGTCGCTGGACATTCGGGGCAGTGGGCGATGAAAGCGCAGACAGACTGGCTAGCTGTGTTGTCGTTGAAGACACACGAGGACACAAGGCACATGAGAGGACTTATCAACCAACACAGGGATGGACTCGTTAGTCGCTGGACATGCGGGGCAGTGGGCGATGAAAGCGCAGACAGACTGGCTAGCTGTGTTGTCGTTGAAGACACACGAGGACACAAGGCACATGAGAGGACTTATCATCCAACATTCGGGGTGGAGTCGTTAGTCGCTGGACATGTGGGGCAGTGGGCGATGAAAGCGCAGACAGACTGGCTAGCTGTGTTGTCGTTGAAGACACACGAGGACACAAGGCACATGAGAGGACTTATCAACCAACATTCGGGGTGGAGTCGTTAGTCGCTGGACATGTGGGGCAGTGGGCGATGAAAGCGCAGACAGACTGGCTAGCTGTGTTGTCGTTGAAGACACACGAGGACACAAGGCACATGAGAGGACTTATCAACCAACATTCGGGGTGGAGTCGTTAGTCGCTGGACATGTGGGGCAGTGGGCGATGAAAGCGCAGACAGACTGGCTAGCTGTGTTGTCGTTGAAGACACACGAGGACACAAGGCGCATGAGAGGACTTATCAACCAACATTCGGGGTGGAGTCGTTAGTCGCTGGACATGCGGGGCAGTGGGCGATGAAAGCGCAGACAGACTGGCTAGCTGTGTTGTCGTTGAAGACACACGAGGACACAAGGCACATGAGAGGACTTATCAACCAACATTAGGGGTGGAGTCGTTAGTCGCTGGACATGCGGGGCAGTGGGCGATAAAAGCGCAGACAGACTGGCTAGCTGTGTTGTCGTTGAAGACACACGATGACACAAGGCACATGAGAGGACTTATCAACCAACATTCTGGGTGGATTCGTTAGTCGCTGGACATGTGGGGCAGTGGGCGATGAAAGCGCAGACAGACTGGCTAGCTGTGTTGTCGTTGAAGACACAAGAGGACACAAGGCACATGAGAGGACTTATCAACCAACATTCGGGGTGGAGTCGTTAGTCGCTGGACATGCGGGGCAGTGGGCGATGAAAGCGCAGACAGACTGGCTAGCTGTGTTGTCGTTGAAGACACAATAGGACACAAGGCACATGAGAGGACTTATCAACCAACATTCGGGGTGGAGTCGTTAGTCGCTGGACATGCGGGGCAGTGGGCGATGAAAGCGCAGACAGACTGGCTAGCTGTGTTGTCGTTGAAGACACACGAGGACACAAGGCACATGAGAGGACTTATCAACCAACATTCGGGGTGGAGTCGTTAGTCGCTGGACATGCGGGGCAGTGGGCGATGAAAGCGCAGACAGACTGGCTAGCTGTGTTGTCGTTGAAGACACACGAGGACACAAGGCACATGAGAGGACTTATCAAACAACATTCGGGGTGGATTCGTTAGTCGCTGGACATGTGGGGCAGTGGGCGATGAAAGCGCAGACAGACTGGCTAGCTGTGTTGTCGTTGAAGACACAAGAGGACACAAGGCACATGAGAGGACTTATCAACCAACATTCGGGGTGGAGTCGTTAGTCGCTGGACATTCGGGGCAGTGGGCGATGAAAGCGCAGACAGACTGGCTAGCTGTGTTGTCGTTGAAGACACACGAGGACACAAGGCACATGAGAGGACTTATCAACCAACATTCGGGGTGGAGTCGTTAGTCGCTGGACATGCGGGGCAGTGGGCGATGAAAGCGCAGACAGACTGGCTAGCTGTGTCGTCGTTGAAGACACACGAGGACACAAGGCATATGAGAGGACTTATCAACCAACATTCGGGGTGGATTCGTTAGTCGCTGGACATGCGGGGCAGTGGGCGATGAAAGCGCAGACAGACTGGCTAGCTGTGTTGTCGTTGAAGACACACGAGGACACAAGGCACATGAGAGGACTTATCAACCAACATTCGGGGTGGAGTCGTTAGTCGCTGGACATGCGGGGCAGTGGGCGATGAAAGCGCAGACAGACTGGCTAGCTGTGTTGTCGTTGAAGACACACGAGGACACAAGGCACATGAGAGGACTTATCAATCAACATTCGGGGTGGATTCGTTAGTCGCTGGACATGCGGGGCAGTGGGCGATGAAAGCGCAGACAGACTGGCTAGCTGTGTTGTCGTTGAAGACACACGAGGACACAAGGCACATGAGAGGACTTATCAACCAACATTCGGGGTGGATTCGTTAGTCGCTGGACATGCGGGGCAGTGGGCGATGAAAGCGCAGACATCCTGGCTAGCTGTGTTGTCGTTGAAGACACACGAGGACACAAGGCACATGAGAGGACTTATCAACCAACATTCGGGGTGGAGTCGTTAGTCGCTGGACATGTGGGGCAGTGGGCGATGAAAGCGCAGACAGACTGGCTAGCTGTGTTGTCGTTGAAGACACAAGAGGACACAAGTCACATGAGAGGACTTATCAACCAACATTCGGGGTGGAGTCGTTAGTCGCTGGACATTCGGGGCAGTGGGCGATGAAAACGCAGACAGACTGGCTAGCTGTGTTGTCGTTGAAGACACACGAGGACACAAGGCACATGAGAGGACTTATCAACCAACATTCGGGGTGGAGTCGTTAGTCGCTGGACATGCGGGGCAGTGGGCGATGAAAGCGCAGACAGACTGGCTAGCTGTGTTGTCGTTGAAGACACACGAGGACACAAGGCACATGAGAGGACTTATCAACCAACATTCGGGGTGGATTCGTTAGTCGCTGGACATGCGGGGCAGTGGGCGATGAAAGCGCAGACAGACTGGCTAGCTGTGTTGTCGTTGAAGACACACGAGGACACAAGGCACATGAGAGGACTTATCAACCAACATTCGGGGTGGAGTCGTTAGTCGCTGGACATGCGGGGCAGTGGGCGATGAAAGCGCAGACAGACTGGCTAGCTGTGTTGTCGTTGAAGACACACGAAGACACAAGGCACATGAGAGGACTTATCAACCAACATTCGGGGTGGATTCGTTAGTCGCTGGACATGCGGGGCAGTGGGCGATGAAAGCGCAGACAGACTGGCTAGCTGTGTTGTCGTTGAAGACACAAGAGGACACAAGGCACATGAGAGGACTTATCAACCAACATTCGGGGTGGATTCGTTAGTCGCTGGACATGCGGGGCAGTGGGCGATGAAAGCGCAGACAGACTGGCTAGCTGTGTTGTCGTTGAAGACACACGAGGACACAAGGCACATGAGAGGACTTATCAACCAACATTCGGGGTGGATTCGTTAGTCGCTGGACATGCGGGGCAGTGGGCGATGAAAGCGCAGACAGACTGGCTAGCTGTGTTGTCGTTGAAGACACACGAGGACACAAGGCACATGAGAGGACTTATCAACCAACATTCGGGGTGGAGTCGTTAGTCGCTGGACATGCGGGGCAGTGGGCGATGAAAGCGCAGACAGACTGGCTAGCTGTGGTGTCGTTGAAGACACACGAAGACACAAGGCACATGAGAGGACTTATCAACCAACATTCGGGGTGGATTCGTTAGTCGCTGGACATGCGGGGCAGTGGGCGATGAAAGCGCAGACAGACTGGCTAGCTGTGTTGTCGTTGAAGACACACGAGGACACAAGGCACATGAGAGGACTTATCAACCAACATTCGGGGTGGATTCGTTAGTCGCTGGACATGCGGGGCAGTGGGCGATGAAAGCGCAGACAGACTGGCTAGCTGTGTTGTCGTTGAAGACACACGAGGACACAAGGCACATGAGAGGACTTATCAACCAACATTCGGGGTGGATTCGTTAGTCGCTGGGGGACAAGCTAAGTAGGGGATTTGAGCACCAATGTACATGTTTGGAGTCTAATCATCATTGTACACAAATAACTCAATAACTTCAGGACTCAACAAAATGTCTGCTCTTATATGGGAATATACCTTTTCTTATTGGACGAGGAAGAAGAGACTTTAATGCATTATGTCCATCGAAACAAACGTCCTTTTTTTGTTCTGGTCTTTATAAATCAGCAGTTTTTCGTTGACTACCGTCGCAAGTATACTGTCAATTGTCGACCGCAGAAGCTATAATTCGTTCACAAATTCGTGTCCACAGAGGTGATCAACTATCTCGGAAATTGTTTGATGAATTTATGTAATTCTTTTTTCGTGAAATCTTATTTTCTTTATCGACCTTCAGATTTTATAATATGTATGTATAAAGATAGTCTTATTTTTGCACAAATCGTTTTTTGCTAAATAATTTTAGGAAAATATCAAACCGCTTGCTCAAAACATTAGATTTCACTGTAAATTATGTTAATTTTCTAGTAATGAAAGCCAAAGGCGTACCCGTATCACTAACACCATATTGCCCTATACGCCACTTCGCGTGACAGGGGTACTTTACTTTTTTTTTTTTAAGTCCCTATTGTCTGTAGACTTTGATTGAAAAATAAGTTGTGTCATTAACAAGACCATTCTCTCTACTGCCAGCATGTACTAATGTAATGCGTTGTCCTTTGCTGCTGGGAATGCTTTTGTTATTTTCGCTATCAACCGATTGCCATTCTTTCTCATAGGTATGATGAGCAACGACCCACGTTTCATCCAAATATAATATATCGTAGACTTCTATTCGTCACTCACAGATCTGTCTCAGGTATTTGCTTTGGGCAGCTATCAGGTGTGGTTTTTCACAAACATTATTTCTACCACTAGCTGATTTTCGAAAATTAAAACCAACGCCTCTTACGATCTTCCAAAGGGTCGTTTTTAAGACTTCAATATCTCACTTTAATTGCAGTCGAACTTTAAGTTTGCGCAGTGCAACAAGCTGATTAAATTCCAAACATTTTCAAAATTTCACGTCTAATAACATCTTCGTCAAAATCATCAACTTTCATTGTTCTTCCTTGCTTGACCGTCGCCTCTGCAGAGTCAAAGTTCTGTCCTATTCATCGATTGAAAGACATTCTATCTATATTTAGAGCTGCCCGTGTTAATGTTTTATGGTTTTTAATATCCTCATATAACCAACCCCGTTTAGATTCCTTTCAAAAGTTACATTTTGCATAGTGTGGAATTTATACTTTAAAATATTCAAGGTTTTACAAATCAAGTAGTCACTTCACAAAAGCTTAATAAATTATCACATATAAAAGAATATACATTTATTATAAATATTTCGACAAAAAATTGCCTCTGGACTAATTTAACAAGAAAACGGAAATGAAAAAAAAAAAAAAAAAAACTCGGGGTGGCGTTGGTCTTACAATTTATGAGTGCGAAACGGTGCTCAGATTGTGTGGAGAGCACGTGAAATGTGCCGTTTTAAATAGTGAGTTGATTACAACAAATGTGAAAATTGTAAAATCCTAAAATTTATGACAAGCAAGTAAATCTGATTTGTATATACCTCAAATAAGCAACAATCTCTCCTAAATGCATGACAGTTGGGCAAAAAATCAGACTGAAGTTCGGTGAAAAAATAAGATTTCACAAAAAAGAATTACAGAAATTCATTTTTTTCAGAGATAATTAATAAACTCAGTGGGCATAAATTTCTGAACAGACTATTTTCCTTTATCATTTGCCTTTTAGCGTCGAGGGGAGATATAATTTGCGGTGTTTATCTCTTATGTTCGCTTCTGCTGCTGTTATGCCCCTTAGTGCTTCCAATGCTCCATCGATCCATTTTGTTTCGTGGTCGATCTTGGGTCTAGTATTTACTCAACGTTTATTGAGGGCCCATTGTGTTGTGTGTGACGACCCTGCCGTGTCACGTGGCCAAAACATTGTATCTGTTGTTTCTTTATATATTCTATGGCGGGGACTATTCCTATCATTTTTCTCAGGTCTTCATTTCTGATCTTGTCTCTCATGCTGTTTCCTATTATTTGTCTAAAACATTAACAGATAGTTACGTTCATGAAATACTGAATCGAGCTCATCAAATCTTCTACTCTGGCACTAATAATTGGTGCTTGTTATATTATTTTATTTGATGACGTCGTTAATCACGTGGATAAACAATGCTTCTTTCAGGACTTCGGGTTTGTTATTTCACTATTCACAAGCTTAAATTAAGGAAGATTTTTTTTATTGCTGTTTGTTGTCCTTTTTTTTAAACCGTATGTTTTGGGTAACATTATGTGTCAGACTTTCAACAATCGAAACTGCCTTTGAAGTTAGCCTTCAGAAGTGTGCTCTTTCATAACCATCAAACTGTCGACTTCAGGGCTGTTAAAATTTGGCTTACTATATACATATATATATATATATATATACATATACATATATCTGTGTCTCTTCTTAGTTATCTCAATTTATCTATTTGCTGTCCATGTAGCTATCTGACTATCTCATGGTTGACTAATTACGCATCATTGATTCAGGGTTTTAGAAATCTAATCCATAATTGTCTCTCTGAAGGTTGACCGTTAGGGTTCTATTCCATGATTGTCTCTCTGAAGGTTGACCGTTAGGGTTCTATTCCATGATTGTCTCTCGGAAGGTTCACCGTTAGGGTTCTATTCCATGATTGTCTCTCTGACGGTTGACTAATGTTAGGGTCTACTCTATGATTGTCTCTCTGACGGTCGACTAATGTTAAGGCTCTACTCCATGATTGTCTCTCTGACAGTTAACTAATGTCAACGTTCTACTCCATGATTGTCTCTATGATGGTTGACTAATTTTAGGGTCCTACTCCATGATTGTATCTCTGAAGGTTGACCGTTAGGTTTCCATTCCATGATTGTCTCTCTGAAGGTTGACCGTTAGGGTTCTATTCCATGATTGACTCTCTGAAGGTTGACCGTTAGGGTTCTATTCCATGATTGTCTCACTGATGGTTGACTGCTAGGGCTCTACTCCATGATTGTCTCTCTCATGGTTGACTGTTAGGGTTATATTCCATGATTGTCTCTCTCATGGTTGACTAATGTTAGGGCTCAATCCCACTCATGGTTGGCTAATGTTAGGGCTCAATCCCATGATTGTCTCTTTGATGGTTGACTAATGTTAGGGCTCTATCCCATGATTGTCTCTCTGACGGTTGACTAATGTTAGGGCGCTATCCCATTATTGTCTTTCTGGTGGTTGTCTAATGGTAGGGTTCTACTCAATTATTGTCTCTCTGATGGTTGACTGTTATGACTCTAATAAATGATTTTCTCTATCATGGTTGACTAATGTTAGGGCTCTATCCCATTATTGTCTCTCTGACGGTTGACTAATGTTAGGTTCTACTTTATGATTGTCTCTCTGACGGTTGACTAATGTTAAGGCTCTACTCCATGATTGTCTCTCTGACAGTTACCTAATGTCAACGTTCTACTCCATGATTGTCTCTATGATGGTTGACTAATTTTCGGGTCCTACTCCATGATTGTATCTATGATGGTTGACTAAATTTAGGGTTCTACTCCATGATTGTTTCTCGTATGGTTGACTGTTAGGGCTCTATTTCATGATTGTCTCTCTGACAGTTACCTAATGTCAACGTTCTACTCCATGATTGTCCCTATGATGGTTGACTAATTTTAGGGTTCTACTCCATGATTGTTTCTCTTATGGTTGACTGTTAGGGCTCTATTTCATGATTGTCTCTCTGATGGTTGACAGTTAGGGCTCTATTCCATGATTGTCTCTCTGATGGTTGACAGTTAGGTTTCTGTTCCATGATTGTCTCTCTGATGGTGCCCTGTAAGGGCTCTATTCCATGATTGTCTCCCTGATGGTTGACTGCTAGGGCTCTACTCCATGATTGTCTCTCTCATGGTTGACTGTTAGGGTTATATTCCATGATTGTCTCTCTCATGGTTGACTAATGTTAGGGCTCAATCCCACTCATGGTTGGCTAATGTTAGGGCTCAATCCCATGATTGTCTCTTTGATGGTTGACTAATGTTAGGGCTCTATCCCATGATTGTCTCTCTGACGGTTGACTAATGTTAGGGCGCTATCCCATTATTGTCTTTCTGGTGGTTGTCTAATGGTAGGGTTCTACTCAATTATTGTCTCTCTGATGGTTGACTGTTATGACTCTAATAAATGATTTTCTCTATCATGGTTGACTAATGTTAGGGCTCTATCCCATTATTGTCTCTCTGACGGTTGACTAATGTTAGGTTCTACTTTATGATTGTCTCTCTGACGGTTGACTAATGTTAAGGCTCTACTCCATGATTGTCTCTCTGACAGTTACCTAATGTCAACGTTCTACTCCATGATTGTCTCTATGATGGTTGACTAATTTTCGGGTCCTACTCCATGATTGTATCTATGATGGTTGACTAAATTTAGGGTTCTACTCCATGATTGTTTCTCGTATGGTTGACTGTTAGGGCTCTATTTCATGATTGTCTCTCTGACAGTTACCTAATGTCAACGTTCTACTCCATGATTGTCCCTATGATGGTTGACTAATTTTAGGGTTCTACTCCATGATTGTTTCTCTTATGGTTGACTGTTAGGGCTCTATTTCATGATTGTCTCTCTGATGGTTGACAGTTAGGGCTCTATTCCATGATTGTCTCTCTGATGGTTGACAGTTAGGTTTCTGTTCCATGATTGTCTCTCTGATGGTGCCCTGTAAGGGCTCTATTCCATGATTGTCTCCCTGATGGTTGACAGTTAGGGCTCTATTCCATGATTGTCTCTCTGATGGTTGACAGTTAGGGCTCTATTCCATGATTGTCTCTCTGATTGTGACCTGTAAGGGCTCTATTCCATGATTGTCTCTCTGATGGAAGACTAATGTCAGGTTACTAGTCTATGATTGTATCTCTGATGGAAGACTAATGTCAGGTTACTATTCCATGATTGATTCTCTGATGGAAGACTAATGTCAGGTTACTATTCTATGATTGATTCTCTGATGGAAGACTAATGTCAGGTTACTATTCCATGATTGATTCTCTGATGGAAGACTAATGTCAGGTTACTATTCCATGATTGATTCTCTGATGGAAGACTAATGTCAGGTTACTATTCGATGATTGTATCTCTAACGTTTGACTAATGGTAGGACCCTATTCTCTGAATGTCCCTCTGAGAGATGACTACTGTTAGGGCTCTATTCAATGATTTTCTCTCTCATGCTTGACTGTTAGGAATCTATTCCATGATTGTTTTTCTCATGGTTGACTAATGTTAGGACTCTATTTCATGATTGTCTCTCAGATAGTTGACAGTTAAGGTTGTATTCCATGATTGTCACTCTGATGGTTGACTAATTTTAGGGCTCTATTTCATGATTGTCTCTCAGATAGTTGATAGTTAAGGTTATATTCCATGATTGTTTCTCTCATGGGTGACTGTTAGGGTTCTCCTTTATGATTGTCTCTCTCATGGTTGACTGTTAGGGTTCTACTTCATTATTGTCTCTCTCATGGTTGACTAATGTTAGGGCTCTATTAAATGATTGTCTCTCTGGTGGTTGACTAATGTATGGGTTCTATTAAATGATTGTCTCTCTGACGATTGACTAATGTTAGGGCTCTATTAAATGATTGTCTCTCTGGTGGTTGACTAATGTATGGGCTCTATTAAATGATTGTCTCTCTGACGATTGACTAATGTTAGAGCTCTATTAAATGATTGTCTCTCTGACGATTGACTAATGTTAGGGCTCTATTAAATGATTGTCTCTCTGATGGTTGACTAATGTATGGGCTCTATTAAATGATTGTCTCTCTGGTGGTTGACTAATGTATGGGCTCTATTAAACGATTGTCTCTCTGACGATTGACTAATGTTAGGGCTCTATTAAATAATTGTCTCCCTGATGGTTGACTATTGTTAACGAAATGGTACAAAATGGGTAGCCCATTTCTGAGTCTGAGATTCAAATTATTCTCGAACCTTGCAAATGGAAATATTATCCAAAAGTCCAAAACCAATCAGGGCTTATTTGCAAAATTTTAAAAACACTGTAGATTACCCACTTCTCCTAATGTGACTGCATTTTGGAAATATGTCCTTTTAGACCGGTTTCTTGAAATTCACGATCTTCCTCTAAGGCTTGTGTGCAGATTTGGCTCCACATACATTTGTGAGCAAACTTGTCCTGCCATGAATGTTATTAAGAATAAATGACGTTCAACTATTACAGATGCACATCTTGCCTGTATACTTGTTCTGTGCACACAAAAAATTACACCTTATATTGAGATATTGTTATTGGAAAAGCAAGTTAAAAAATCACATTAACATTACAGGTCCTCAAAACTTCAAGACTGTAAGACTAGTTTAACGAGTATTTCTATAATAATTCAGTATGTTTCCTTTTATGATATTTGTTGTTTAATGTATAAAATAGATTATATGATTAAATGAATAACTGGATTACTTTTAAAACATTATACTCCATATATTGGTCTATAGCCCTAAATCTACCTGAATACTTTACTAATATTCATACAATACTGTAAAAGGTAAAGACCCCGTCAGGCTAAGCGGCATATAGGGAATATGGTGTTAGTGACCATAAATTTTACAGACCTTCAGCACATGATTTTTGGGGTATTGTGGTCGGTATTACGCCCGTGCCGCTATACTTTCCCAGATCAATTCCGGTACCCATTTAAGGCTGGGTGAACACGAAATTCGTCGGTTGGGATCGAACCCTACCTCTTGTCCTTTGTAGTCCAGTTCACTAACCACTAAGCTATCGCGGCTCACACAATACTGTAGTTTACATTTTTAAAAAGTTATTAATATAAATTTAGTTGCATAACCCTTGAACTTAAAAAAAAAATCATTTTACTGGCCTAAACTCAAAATAAGCTAACCACGCCGGCACTAACTGGTTATCGGCACACGGCATTATCCTCCTTAGCCCCGTGTATCTGCTCGCGTTCGATGATTTCCTATGCGTGTAGGCGTTACAAAGACACACATTTGATATCAGTATCGTGCACAAGTACTTGACGCTATGTACTAGCTTTCCACTTATCCCGTTTATTTGTACATTGAATGTTTGTGATTGTTTCTTTGATAAAACCATTACTTATGTTTATTTCTATTCAGACAAAGACCTTTCTTATTACTGTCTTTTACTATTTTGTCTATCATTTCTTTTAATACTTTTGTATGATCATGGCATATTTTTGTGTGATATATTGGGTCTATTGATATATTTAGTAATCAAGAAAAGCCGTTGGTCACATGTTGGTAATATGATGAGGAGAGATTATAACCGAATAACAAAGCAAGCCCTCGTGTGCGAAACAACAGGTAAGAGGAAACGGGGCCGACCCAGAGAGACACTGAGAAGAACATTAATCAGAGAGGCAAGAGCAGCAGGAATCGGTTTCCTCAATGAGATAGAGTTGCTTGCGCAGAACAGAGACAAATGGCGCGATTTGATAAAATATCTTTATAAGGATTGAAAACTACTTGAAATAAAAACTTAGATAAGAGAAAGAGTATCTGGGTCTATGATCTATGGGCCGGCTACGGCTCGAAAGGTCAATAGGTAGATATTGGGTATGTTTTACGCCAGGCCGCCTTTACCATCCAGAAACATTTCTGGTATCCATATTTAGAGACTGATAAACCGTGTCGGTCCGAAAAAAAAGTTGTCGCTTCTGGGGATGAAACATATGTCTTTCAATTCAAGAAGCAGGCAGACTAACCACTCAACCACCGAGTCTCCTACTTACATATGAGACCATGTTCATAAAACAGTAGTGGGGCTACGAAGACATTAATAGTGGTAATAAAAATATAGCTGGCTGCGAGTGATAGTAAGCGAAACTGAATGGGCAGTGTACAGTATCGTGCTGGCGATCTCCCTTTGAAGCTGTTGATGTTGATGATGAGACATTTACATAGGTTTAATATCAGTACGTCAGTACGTGTTGACATACTCCATATGTTGTTCGTATCTCCAGTACGTGTTGACATACTCCATATGTTGTTCGTACCTCCATAACTGTTCTTTGTTAACACTGTCGAATGTTTACTATCCCCCCCACCACCAATCTATAGCTATGAATACATGTTGGCTATGTTCGATCGTTTCTCCTTTAGCAGGTTTTGATGTAAATGGTATGTTAATATATCCTTTACTTTTACTGAAGCATGTTTCAGCCTTTGACGTGTTGCTGTACAGCTGATCTTAACAGACACTTCCTACATCTCTTAAGATATATATACTTCAGCAATGATTACAGTCGCCCTTACCGTCCTTCTCTCTACCATATTTGTACGAGGACAGCCATCACAATTTATTGAACCGTAATACTTATGGCTCTTTATAATAATGAAGCAGCATGTTCGATAGTTGTTGTTTCCAAAATGGAGGAATTATTTTTCTCCGGCTTGGTATAGAACCGTTGATCAGAGGTTTAACAAGCCGCTATCGTAAAAACGATGTTGTTAATGAAACGTAGACCTGATACAGAATGTGTAAATTAGCAGTAGATAGTAGTGATAGTTTTTTCGGCCCCAAAACAACAACAAAAATAGGATTCTGGAATGTGCGAACAATGGCCGCTCCGACGAAACATGCACAGGTCGCGAGCGAGATGGACAGATACGATCTAGATATTTTAGGATTAAGCGAAATGCGCTGGCTTGGAACAGGTAGGAGATCTATTGATAATAAAATAGTAGTTTTTTCTGGAAGGGAAGATGGAAAACACCGTGAAGGAGTAGGCATAATGATGACAGACATAGCTGCAAGAAGTTTATTAGAATGGGAACCTGTAAACAGCCGTCTGATACGAACACGATACAAAACAAAACATGGAAGACTTTCAATTATTCAATGTAACCAGTAGAAGAGATCGATCACTTTATCTATCTTGGAAGTCACATTGATCGAGAAGGGGATACGAGCAAAGAAATTAGAATCAGACTGGCTAAAGCAGCAATGTCTTTCAGAAGCCTTGAAAAGTTGTGGAAATCAAAACTCATTAGCACAAACACAAAACTTAGGCTATTCAAATCAAATGTACTATCAACCCTTACGTACGCGTGTGAAAGCTGGAAAACAACAAGAGATATAGAAACAAAGTTGAACGCATTCGAAAATAAATGTCTAAGGAAAATACTTGGTATAGAATGGAACGAATTCAAAACAAACGAGGAAATTAGAGAAATCGCCAATCAACCACTAATATCTTCAGTAATAAAGAAAAGACGATGGTCATACGTTGGACATGTGATGAGAAGAGATAATAATCGAATAGCAAAGCAAGCCCTCATATGGGAAACAACAGGTAAAAGAAAAAGAGGAAGACCCAGGGAGACACTGAGAAGAACATTGATGAGAGAGGCAAGAGCAGCAGGAATCGGCTCCCTCAATGAGATAGAACTGCTTGCACAGAACAGAGACAGATGGCGAGATTTGATAAAATATCTTTAAAAGAAAACTGCTAGAACAAAAATTCATATAGGAGAAGGTGTATCTTGGTCTACGCCCTATGGGCCGGTTACGGCTCGAAAGGTCAATAGATAGATAGATGTTCGATAGAACAGTATGAACGATCAGGATGAACACTTTGTTGGTTCCAGATATGGGAATACCCCACCTGCAGTGAGACCATTCTGGTCTAAAGTCTGACATACTTTTGGCTTCTTTGCTCTGTTTTGTAAGCAAAAAATATGTTCTATTCTTGATTAAAATATGTTATAATTCCGTAACATGTTATTTTAGTTAAAGTAACTGTTTGACCTATCCATTGTTATTTGTTTCAAATACACATATACCTATAACAAATCATGTGTTTTAATGAAACAAAATTGGCCTTAAAAAATACACATACTTTTACAGTCGATAACTGGTCGTTTTGTTGGTTATATGTTTCCAAACAGAAATATAGAATTCAATTAAACTGTAACATTCAAACTGCCTATAAAATATTGAGTTAAAGGCATAACAATACATATAGATGTTTGTTAGGAGTGGACTTTACGTAAAACCTATGCATTGTTCTATCAGTGTCTTTTTTGTTGGAGTAGACTTTAACTAAACATGAAGTATTGTTCTATCATCACCATCATCATCATTATGTGTCATACCTGTTGGCGTATACGATCATGTCCTTCCACAATCTTCTATTTACCGTGCATTCTATTAGTTCTTTCGTTAGCTGTTTTCCATGCCATAACACCAAGTAATCCAGCATTTTCTAACTTCGTCCACGATGTCTCATTGCCTGTATTTTTGCCAGTATTAACCACGTATTCCAACTTTCCTCTTCTCATGTTGAGCCCGAAAAATATTAATTGTTTCTCTCTGATCTTTCTTATTAGCTCCATGCTGATGCTGGCCTCTTTGAGAATTTTCTTTTTGGTCTTTTTATCTGTCTGTGCGACTTTCAACTTACCATCTCTGAGAAATCACATCTCTGTTCTATTAGTGTATTTTTGTGTTCGAGTAGATATTACTTAAACTCGATGTAATTTTCTATTAGTGTATTTTTGTGTTCGAGTAGATATTACTTAAACTCGATGTAATTTTCTATTAGTGTATTTTTGTGTTCGAGTATATATTACTTAAACACGATGTAATTTTCTATTAGTGTATTTTTGTGTTCGAGTAGATATTACTTAAACACGATGTAATTTTCTATTAGTGTATTTTTGTGTTCGAGTAGATATTACTTAAACACGATGTAATTTTCTATTAGTGTATTTTTGTGTTCGAGTAGATATTACTTAAACACGATGTAATTTTCTATTAGTGTATTTTTGTGTTCGAGTAGATATTACTTAAACACGATGTAATTTTCTATTAGTGTATTTTTGTGTTCGAGTAGATATTACTTAAACACGATGTAATTTTCTATTAGTGTATTTTTGTGTTCGAGTAGATATTACTTAAACACGATGTAATTTTCTATTAGTGTATTTTTGTGTTCGAGTAGATATTACTTAAACACGATGTAATTTTCTATTACTGTATTTTTGTGTTCGAGTAGATATTACTTAAACTTGATGTAATTTTCTATTAGTGTATTTTTGTGTTCGAGTAGATATTACTTAAACACGATGTAATTTTCTATTACTGTATTTTTGTGTTCGAGTAGATATTACTTAAACTTGATGTAATTTTCTATTAGTGTATTTTTGTGTTCGAGTAGATATTACTTAAACACGATGTAATTTTCTATTAGTGTATTTTTGTGTTCGAGTAGATATTACTTAAACACGATGTAATTTTCTATTAGTGTATTTTTGTGTTCGAGTAGATATTACTTAAACACGATGTAATTTTCTATTAGTGTATTTTTGTGTTCGAGTAGATATTACTTAAACACGATGTAATTTTCTATTAGTGTATTTTTGTGTTCGAGTAGATATTACTTAAACACGATGTAATTTTCTATTAGTGTATTTTTGTGTTCGAGTAGATATTACTTAAACACGATGTAATTTTCTATTAGTGTATTTTTGTGTTCGAGTAGATATTACTTAAACACGATGTAATTTTCTATTAGTGCATTTTTGTGTTCGAGTAGATATTACTTAAACACGATGTAATTTTCTATTAGTGTATTTTTGTGTTCGAGTAGATATTACTTAAACACGATGTAATTTTCTATTAGTGTATTTTTGTGTTCGAGTAGATATTACTTAAACACGATGTAATTTTCTATTAGTGTATTTTTGTGTTCGAGTAGATATTACTTAAACACGATGTAATTTTCTATTAGTGTATTTTTGTGTTCGAGTAGATATTACTTAAACACGATGTAATTTTCTATTAGTGTATTTTTGTGTTCGAGTAGATATTACTTAAACACGATGTAATTTTCTATTAGTGTATTTTTGTGTTCGAGTAGATATTACTTAAACACGATGTAATTTTCTATTAGGGTATTTTTGTGTTCGAGTAGATATTACTTAAACACGATGTAATTTTCTATTAGTGTATTTTTATGTTCGAGTAGATATTACTTAAACACGATGTAATTTTCTATTAGTGTATTTTTGTGTTCGAGTAGATATTACTTAAACACGATGTAATTTTCTATTAGTGTATTTTTGTGTTCGAGTAGATATTACTTAAACTTGATGTAATTTTCTATTAGTGTATTTTTGTGTTCGAGTAGATATTACTTAAACTCGATGTAATTTTCTATTAGTGTATTTTTGTGTTCGAGTAGATATTACTTAAACACGATGTAATTTTCTTTTAGTGTATTTTTGTGTTCGAGTAGATATTACTTACATTCGATGTAATTTTCTATTAGTGTATTTTTGTGTTCGAGTAGATATTACTTAAATTCGATGTAATTTTCTATTAGTGTATTTTTTTGTTCGAGTAGATATTACTTAAATTCGATGTAATTTTCTATTAGTGTATTTTTGTGTTCGAGTAGATATTACTTAAATTCGATGTAATTTTCTATTAGTGTATTTTTGTGTTCGAGTAGATATTACTTAAACTCGATGTAATTTTCTATTAGTGTATTTTTGTGTTCGAGTAGATATTACTTAAACACGATGTAATTTTCTATTAGTGTATTTTTGTGTTCGAGTAGATATTACTTACATTCGATGTAATTTTCTATTAGTGTATTTTTGTGTTCGAGTAGATATTACTTAAACACGATGTAATTTTCTATTAGTGTATTTTTGTGTTCGAGTAGATATTACTTAAACACGATGTAATTTTCTATTAGTGTATTTTTGTGTTCGAGTAGATATTACTTAAACACGATGTAATTTTCTATTAGGGTATTTTTGTGTTCGAGTAGATATTACTTAAACACGATGTAATTTTCTATTAGTGTATTTTTATGTTCGAGTAGATATTACTTAAACACGATGTAATTTTCTATTAGTGTATTTTTGTGTTCGAGTAGATATTACTTAAACACGATGTAATTTTCTATTAGTGTATTTTTGTGTTCGAGTAGATATTACTTAAACTTGATGTAATTTTCTATTAGTGTATTTTTGTGTTCGAGTAGATATTACTTAAACTCGATGTAATTTTCTATTAGTGTATTTTTGTGTTCGAGTAGATATTACTTAAACACGATGTAATTTTCTATTAGTGTATTTTTGTGTTCGAGTAGATATTACTTACATTCGATGTAATTTTCTATTAGTGTATTTTTGTGTTCGAGTAGATATTACTTAAATTCGATGTAATTTTCTATTAGTGTATTTTTTTGTTCGAGTAGATATTACTTAAATTCGATGTAATTTTCTATTAGTGTATTTTTGTGTTCGAGTAGATATTACTTAAATTCGATGTAATTTTCTATTAGTGTATTTTTGTGTTCGAGTAGATATTACTTAAACTCGATGTAATTTTCTATTAGTGTATTTTTGTGTTCGAGTAGATATTACTTAAACACGATGTAATTTTCTATTAGTGTATTTTTGTGTTCGAGTAGATATTACTTACATTCGATGTAATTTTCTATTAGTGTATTTTTGTGTTCGAGTAGATATTACTTAAATTCGATGTAATTTTCTATTAGTGTATTTTTTTGTTCGAGTAGATATTACTTAAATTCGATGTAATTTTCTATTAGTGTATTTTTGTGTTCGAGTAGATATTACTTAAATTCGATGTAATTTTCTATTAGTGTATTTTTGTGTTCGAGTAGATATTACTTAAATTCGATGTAATTTTCTATTAGTGTATTTTTGTGTTCGAGTAGATATTACTTAAACACGATGTAATTTTCTATTAGTGTATTTTTGTGTTCGAGTAGATATTACTTAAACACGATGTAATTTTCTATTAGGGTATTTTTGTGTTCGAGTAGATATTACTTAAACACGATGTAATTTTCTATTAGTGTATTTTTATGTTCGAGTAGATATTACTTAAACACGATGTAATTTTCTATTAGTGTATTTTTGTGTTCGAGTAGATATTACTTAAACACGATGTAATTTTCTATTAGTGTATTTTTGTGTTCGAGTAGATATTACTTAAACTTGATGTAATTTTCTATTAGTGTATTTTTGTGTTCGAGTAGATATTACTTAAACTCGATGTAATTTTCTATTAGTGTATTTTTGTGTTCGAGTAGATATTACTTAAACACGATGTAATTTTCTATTAGTGTATTTTTGTGTTCGAGTAGATATTACTTACATTCGATGTAATTTTCTATTAGTGTATTTTTGTGTTCGAGTAGATATTACTTAAATTCGATGTAATTTTCTATTAGTGTATTTTTTGTTCGAGTAGATATTACTTAAATTCGATGTAATTTTCTATTAGTGTATTTTTGTGTTCGAGTAGATATTACTTAAATTCGATGTAATTTTCTATTAGTGTATTTTTGTGTTCGAGTAGATATTACTTAAACTCGATGTAATTTTCTATTAGTGTATTTTTGTGTTCGAGTAGATATTACTTAAACACGATGTAATTTTCTATTAGTGTATTTTTGTGTTCGAGTAGATATTACTTACATTCGATGTAATTTTCTATTAGTGTATTTTTGTGTTCGAGTAGATATTACTTAAATTCGATGTAATTTTCTATTAGTGTATTTTTTTGTTCGAGTAGATATTACTTAAATTCGATGTAATTTTCTATTAGTGTATTTTTGTGTTCGAGTAGATATTACTTAAATTCGATGTAATTTTCTATTAGTGTATTTTTGTGTTCGAGTAGATATTACTTAAATTCGATGTAATTTTCTATTAGTGTATTTTTGTGTTCGAGTAGATATTACTAAAACACGATGTAATTTTCTATTACTGTATTTTTGTGTTCGAGTCGACTTTACCTAAACATGATGTAATGTTGTATTAGTGTATTTTTGTTTTTGTATGCAGTTTTCTTTTTTTGTTGAAAATAACAACGCAATGCCTGGCCCTCTTTCAGGATTTGCTATATGAGACAACGTCCTAGGCGTGTTCACTATCTGTGACGGTCAGTTCAACAATCTTAAAAAAAAGTAAAGTACCCCTGTCACGCCAAGTGGCGTATAGGGAAATATGCTGTTAGTGACCCTATATTTTACAGACCTTCAGCACATGATTTTTGGGGTAAAGTGGTCGGTATTACGCCCGTGCCGCTTTACATTTCCCCCCAAAAAATCCGGTACCCATTTAAGGCTGGGTGAACCCGGAAGCCGTCGGTTGGGATCGAACCCTACACCTTGTCCTTTGTTTCAACAATCTTGACTAAGACAATTTGGGACGTTGGTGTCACGACCACTCACTTTATCATGAAGCTGGTGATTGTCATTGCCCTAAGTGTAGTCACAAAAACAAAAGTTGCTCTCACTATTGTCTGTCTACCTGGTTGCATATTTCCTATCTGTTTTCTGTTATTTTTTTTGTTCGAGCTTATTAACCAACGGCTGTTCATTTTTTTTTTGTGTCATCCCATATAAGGATGCAAAGTGGGCGTAGATGAGTTGTGTCGTTAGTGACAGAACACGATAATTGCGTACTTCAGCTCAACAGACATGACTCGGTATGACATGTTTGGTTTATTGACTTAACCTCCATCTCTTCCATCTTTACTCCCTTAGCTAGAGATGACTGATCTCTCACAATTTACTTACCAATTGTATTGCTCCATGTGTCTTATGTAGCTTCATGTCTATGTGTTGCTTCATGTCTCTTATGTAGCTTCATGTCTATGTGTTGCTTCATGTCTCTTATGTAGCTTCATATATATTTATATGTCATGTTTAATTTCATCTCTCTTATGCAGCTTCATGTTTTGTGTTGTTTCATTTCATGTCTCTTATGTAGCTTCATGTCTATGTGTTGCTTCATGTCTCTAATGTAGCTTCATGTCTATGTTTGCTTCATCTCTCTTATGCAGCTTCATGTTTTGGTGTTGCTTCATGTCTCTTATGTAGCTTCAGGTCTATGTATTGCTTCATGTCTCTAATGTATCTTCATGTCAATGTTTGCTTCATCTCTCTTATGCAGCTTCATGTTTTTGTGTTGTATCATGTCTCTTATGTAGCTTCATGTCTACGTGTTGCTTCATGTCTCTTATGTAGCTTCAGGTCTATGTGTTGCTTCATGTCTCTTATGTAGCTTCATGTCTATGTGTTGCTTCATGTCTCTTATGTAGCTTCAGGTCTATGTGTTGCTTCATGTCTCTTATGTAGCTTCATGTCTATGTGTGGCTCAAGTCTCTTATGTAGCGTCATGTCTATGTGTTGCTTCATGTCTCTTATGTAGCTTCAGGTCTATGTATTGCTTCATGTCTCTAATGTAGCTTCATGTCTATGTTTGCTTGATCTCTCTTATGTAGCTTCATGTCTATGTGTTGCTTCGTGTCTCTTATGTAGCTTCCTGTCTATGTGTTGCTTCATGTCTCTTATGTAGCTTCATGTCTATGTGTTGCTTCATGTCTCTTATGTAGCTTCAGGTCTATGTGTTGCTTCATGTCTCTTATGTAGCTTCATGTGTATGTGTTGCTTCACGTCTCTATTGTAGCTTCATGTCTATGTTTGCTTCATCTCTCTTATGCAGCTTCATGTTTTTGTGTTGCTTCATGTCTCTTATGTAGCTTCATGTCTCGCATGTAGCTTCATGTCTATGTGTTGCTTCATGTCTATGTGTTGCTGCATGTCTCTTATGTAGCTTCATGTCTCTCGTGTAGCTTCAGGTCTATGTGTTGCTTCATGTCTCTTATAAAGCTTCATGTCTTTTATGTAGCTTCATGTCTCTTATGTAGCTTCATGTCTCTTATGTAGCTTCATGTCTCTTAAATAGCTTCATGTCTCCTAAATAGCTGCATGTATCTCATGTAGTTTCATGTCTGTTATGTCTCTTCTGTAGCTTCATGTCTCTTATATAGTTTCATGTCTTTTATGTAGTTTTATGTCTCGTATGTAGCTTCAGGTCGCTTATGTAACTTCATGTTTGACGGTTTTTCTGTCAGAAATTTTTTTTTAATGTCGATTTGGGGGAGGTGACTTTTTCATTCCATTTGCGGAAACTTGCCAAGTACACGTACAAAGATTTACGAAGTACATTTGCCAAGATTTACCAAGAACATTTGCTAAGATTTACCAAGAACATTTGCTAAGATTTACCAAGATCATTTGCTAAGATTTACCAAGATCATTTGCTAAGATTTACCAAGATCATTTGCTAAGATTTACCAAGAACATTTGCTAAGATTTACAAAGATCAATTGCTAAGAGTTACCAAGATCATTTGCTAAGATTTACCAAGATCATTTGCTAAGATTTACCAAGAACATTTGCTAAGATTTACCAAGATCATTTGCTAAGATTTACCAAGAACATTTGCTAAGATTTACCAAGAACATTTGCTAAGATTTACCAAGAACATTTGCTAAGATTTACCAAGAACATTTGCTAAGATTTACCAAGAACATTTGCTAAGATTTACCAAGATCATTTGCAAAGACTTACATGGACGTTATAAATGGTACTAAAACAGAACAAACCAATTTATGTCATCAGGAGATAACAAACACATTATCTTTTAGTCATAAGATTGGAACGGATAAAGTGAAACATTATTATTACAACAGGGAAATTCGAGGGAAAAAATGTCTTTGTGTCCAGAATGTCGTAGCACTTTATGTCATATTCTATCAACATAAAGTTCCAACCATATGTTTTAACGAACTATTTTTGTAACATTCACACCTTCAGTATCAAACAACCTTATCATTATTTATGCATTGCCAATCAACCAGTATAAATACTTATATCGCTGATATAAGTATTTGTTTACCATCATACATGCCTATATAACAGCAGGTTTTTCAGTACTTTGCCTCTAAGACCGCCGTAGAGAGCAGCTCAGATAAGTACTCTGCCATTTATATTTCTTCATGTTTCTGTGCTTGTACATCGGTAGTCACAGTTGATTGTCACTTTTACTTGAATTTATTTGACCATATTTTACTTTCCATGAAGATAAAAATAAAAACGCATACTTCTTTTATTTTACAAAGTGATTAGAACAATATGTATACATGTAAAAACAAAAACTTGTGGTTAAATAATAAATATCGCTTACTCTGAATCTCTCAGATGGGTCAACCTTTCATCTTTTTTTCCTAACGGCCACACTAAAATATTATTCATCCATGAATATTTACTTTGGCTAACCATGTTATGTTTTTTCTGTGGTGTCACAAACTGAAAACACTTCTATAAAATATCAATTTTAAGATTGAGTGGAATGTACTGGCTCAAGATGTATTCATCCATAAATGATATAAAATGTTATCATCATGGAGTGCTGTCTCCGCATCGATAGTTGGCTACCATGGAGCGCCATTCCACTCTGTGTCTTGCTTTTATGGTGCAGATTGTCATAGACTGATTTATCCATCGTTTGATGTTACTCGCCCATGTTAGTCTTGGTCTGCCTCTGCATCTATTACCCTGTATTTTTCTTTCTAATATTACTTTTAGTAGGCTGTTGTGTCTTTTAACATATAAAATGTACATAATCATAACCAAAATGTCACTTTGAGATGAAAACAAACAACTGTGATGTTTGTACGTAGATGACCTTTTCTGTTTGACAAATTCGATCGTTTTGTCTTGTCTAGCGTTCGCTAAAGTTGTAATTATTATTTTTTGTTGCTATCGGGAGGTTTCCTTCAGCCCAGCAGGTTGGTGTTGTGCCATGCTCATTGTATTTTAGACAAGTCTATACGTGTTCAGGTCTTCTCCGAAATATATCCAAACCAGCTGTTGTTGTGTTGGTTTACAAGCCTTCTTTTGATTCCTCCATCGCACTCAGGGTTGGCATATCCATCTTGATAAGATATTCATACAGTTTGGTTGATATGATATTCATACAGTTTGGTTGATATGATATTCATACAGTTTGGTTGATATGATATTCATACAGTTTGGTTGATATGATATTCATACAGTTTTGTTGATATGATATTCATACAGTTTGCTCACTCTAACAGATTCAGAGCAATCTTTAGAGTCAGTATTACGTGCGGCGTTGACCTGAAGACACTGAGAATGTCACTCTGGCAATTGCTTTTACACATTTCACGACAGCCAATCTGGTAAGAGTGTCAGTACATTCATTCCGACTTAATTCTGCGTGCCCTGGCACGAAAATAAAGCAGAGTTTTGTCGGACCTGATCATCCCCCTCCACCAAAAAAACAAAAAAAAACAAAGAGGGACTAAACACTACCGCTAAGCCCAAACAGTTAAGATTTCCCTGAGCATACGCATTGAGGAAATAATGAGTATAAATATGTTTCGTGCCTTGTCAATGCTTTAGTGACAGTCTTAAATTACATGCTCTAACTTGTTGCAATCAGTGCAAAAACTGTACTTTCGTCACAGTTCAAACTCCAACCTGTGCCGCTAATACTCACAAGCTACGTACGTGCCAAACAACAGACCGATCTGTACAAAATATTGTGTCACTCTCACAAACGTTCTCGTAAATCAAGGCTTGCACTTCTGCCTCAACGACTAAAGGAGTGTGTTGTCTACATTCTCTGCCCAGCTTGATGACTATGGGAAAGATCATACATCGCTCTGATGTCACTCGTGTAATTCTTCACCAGCTTCTATGTTCTCTAATGAACAGACCTACTGAACAATATCAATAACCTAACCCATCCACGTTTTTCCTCTCTTTAACCTCCTGCCCTTTGTACTCCTAAATTGACGGTATATCGGATGTTGTGTGGATGCACTGGTTTCGAGATAACGCGTTTTCGTGATAATCTTATTCTCTCTGTAATAATAAATATGAGGAGTTATGTGAGGAATAATTTAAATATGAGGAGGTAACGCATCGATTTGCTACATATTTGTGCATCCAAGAATGTCACGCATTGCCTTGTTCTATATATCCTCTCCAGTCGTTACATTTACCATTTTGCAGAGTCAGTGCATACTCAAGCATAGAGGCAACTAGCCCCTATTATAAGAAAACATGATGGCGTTGATCACACTATGCTGCAGCCAGGACCCTCACAGTAGACACGCCCTTTCTGGTACCACAAGGTCAACATGCTTAGCAACAATAAGACTCCGATAAAAACCTAACATTTTGTATTTTATTACGTGAATTTTCTCAGCAATATCTGAGCACATACTCATAGTACCCTTCCAGGGTAGATGGAAGGAGAAGTACCTCTCCAGCTGACAGCTTATTTTATTGTCTATTATTTTTTACAACCTACCCACCGTGCGTTCCATGGTGATTACACGAGGACCTTTAATTGTTAATTGTTTGTTTCCACGTCTCTAGCTGTTAAATAGATGAGTAAACACACTTCGTTGACAGTTGTGCTAGTTAATGTTATTGTGGGCTCTTGGAAATTCCTCCAAACTCTCATCAGACAACTTACCTATATTCTCGTACGAAATGCCTTCTATATTCCATCCAAAGCTGCAACGCAGTTTTGATGTCACATACTTTATCATAATCACCCATCATTCCCTTGGTCATACACTTATGAGAGTTACCCGCTCTGCAAACATCATTTCTCTACATATCCTTTATCTACACATGGGATCTAAGCCCTAAGTCTTGAAAGTCAGGAAGACAAGCCTCCTTCTATGTATCATTCTTACCCAGATTAAGCTGCCAGAATAATAACAAAGACGTTGCTCTCTATCCCAGCATTCAACATAATTCTCACTTCTAACTCCGCTAAATTCACTTTAAATTCCGCTAAAAAATGTCAAATTCCGCTAAATTACACAACAAACTTTCATATCCGTGTCTTGCTTCAGAAATGTGATATAGTAAAGTTGGGCAAATTTGCCATTTCTGGAATCTTTGCCACTTCCAAACTGCACATTGCTTACCCAAGTCCTCCATCTCGTATATAAACCAGAATGGCTGCTAAATGCTACAATTATGAGCTCTCATATATAGGCATATTCAGGACACGAAAGACGAATATGGCAGACCACAGTGAAAGAGATTGAAGCCTCATCACGAAACATTCCAAAGAAAGCCATGGAGAGAAATTCTAACTATTGTCTTAAGAACGAGCTAAAAATAACTACATTGAATGTTAGGACTTTATACCAAGAAGGAAAATTAGACAATCTTATGGTAGAAGCAGAACGAATAAACACAGGTATTTTAGGCATATCAGAAACAATATAGAACAAAATTGGATACATACAAGATGACAAATATACATTTATATGTTCAGTAAAACAACAGAACATTAAAGTAAAGAGGGGTAGGCATACTAATAAAACGAGAGTTACCAAAATATATAAGTACACACTGGACATAAAATTATAGGAGTATACAACTCAAGATGAAAGCAAAACCATTAAACATAGCAATAATAAAGACATACAGACCTACTCAAGACTACAGATGAGCAAATGGAAGCATACAATGAAGATCTAAATACAGTTATAAAGCAAGTGAAGTTTTCGGACATCTTGATTGTAATGGGTGACATGAACGCTAAAGTAGGAAAAGGTAGATATTAGACCATTATAGGAAATCATGGTTTAGGAAAAAAGAAATGACAGAGGAGAAAGATTAATACAATTTTGTGAATAAAGCGGTCTGACAATATGTAACACCTTCTTTGAGCAAGAGGAAAGGAAATTATACACATAGAAAGGACCTGAAGAGAGGAAGGGTAATCAAATAGATTACATAATGATAACAGACAGATTCCGTAACAGCGTCAAGAAAGCCGAAACCTATCCAGGAGCAGATATTAAGTCAGATCACAATCCTGTAATGATTAAAATACAAATCAAACTAAAGAGAAACAAGCAAAAGTCTAATTCATCAACAATACAACTAGATATAACATCATTAAATCAATATGTTAAAGATACTTACACAATACAAATAAAGCACTAACATCATAATCTGCTAGAAGAAAGGATTGAACAGTACAGAAGAGAAAATCATGAAGAAAAAGCTATCACCAAATGGCAATGCATAAAGAACAGCATACACGAAACCTGTGACACCTTACCCAAAAAAGAAATGAACACAAATCAAAAATGGATAACTGCCACATTTAGAAAAAAAATGGAAGAAAGAAAACAAGCGAAGAACACTGCCAGATACAAGGACATTGAAAATGAGATAAGCAAGATGTTCTAAAAGGCAAAACAAGACTGGCTCAACCAAAGATGTCTAGAAGTCGAAACTATGGAAAGTAAACAAAATTTAAGAGGGATGTACACAGAAATAACGTGAATGGCTAATAAAAACAAAAAATCTGCAGGAAGCGGATGTATTGCAAACAAAGAAGGAAGAATGCTAACAGACAACAAAGATATAATCGATAGATGGCAGGAATATATAACATAATTATTTCAAGAAAGGGGGAAAAAAAACATTATAAAATGTACGCCCAGCTATCTATCTATCTATTGACCTTTCGAGCCGTAACCGGCCCATAGGGCGTAGACCAAGATACACCTTCTCCTATATGAATTTTTGTTCTAGCAGTTTTCTTTTAAAGATATTTTATCAAATCTCGCCATCTGTCTCTGTTCTGTGCAAGCAGTTCTATCTCATTGAGGGAGCCGATTCCTGCTGCTCTTGCCTCTCTCATCAATGTTCTTCTCAGTGTCTCCCTGGGTCTTCCTCTTTTTCTTTTACCTGTTGTTTCCCATATGAGGGCTTGCTTTGCTATTCGATTATTATCTCTTCTCATCACATGTCCAACGTATGACCATCGTCTTTTCTTTATTACTGAAGATATTAGTGGTTGATTGGCGATTTCTCTAATTTCCTCGTTTGTTTTGAATTCGTTCCATTCTATACCAAGTATTTTCCTTAGACATTTATTTTCGAATGCGTTCAACTTTGTTTCTATATCTCTTGTTGTTTTCCAGCTTTCACACGCATACGTAAGGGTTGATAGTACATTTGATTTGAATAGCCTAAGTTTTGTGTTTGTGCTAATGAGTTTTGATTTCCACAACTTTTCAAGGCTTCTGAAAGACATTGCTGCTTTAGCCAGTCTGATTCTAATTTCTTTGCTCGTATCCCCTTCTCGATCAATGTGACTTCCAAGATAGATAAAGTGCTCGATCTCTTCTACTGGTTTGTTTTCCATGTATATTTTGTCACTTGTTGGAATTAAACTTTTCATGACTTTAGTCTTTTCATGATTGACCTCAAGCCCAATTTTGCTGGCTATTGATGATAGTTCATTTGTGTTTTCCTGCATCGTTTTTATCTGACTGCTGATGAGAACTATGTCATCAGCAAAGTCGAGGTCCTCCAAATGGTCTCCTTGTATCCATTCGATGCCTTTATTACCAGTGCAGCATTTCTTCATTATGAAGTCCATAACAATTCCAAATAACAAGGGCGATAAAATACATCCTTGTTTAACCCCAGTTTCTATTGGGAAACATTCGCTCAGTCCTTCCTCTGTTCGAACTGCACATGTGTAACCATCATACATGTCTTTGATAATATTTATGATTTTTGATGGTAAGCCATATTGCTTCAGAATTTTCCACAAAGAATCTCTATGAATACTATCAAATGCTTTTTTGAAGTCGATGAAGTTAAGTACAAAAGGTTTTTGCTTTTCAATGTGTTCCTCCAATATAAGTCGTAGAGTGAAAATGTGGTCAAGACAGCTTCTCCCTTTTCTAAACCCAGCCTGTTCTTCACGCATCACTGTATCTATTGAATCCTTTATTCTATTTAGGATGATTTTACAGAATAACTTTGAGGCAACTGACAAAAGTGTCACGCCTCTCCAGTTGTTACAATCTCTAAGATTGCTCTATACGCCCAGCTATACAATCTTAAAATCTGAAGTGGAAAAAGCTATAAAAACAATGAAAAAAGGAAAAGCAGCAAGGTCTGACAATATACAGATAGAGAGATGCACTAGAAGATGTTAGTATTGAAGTGATCACAGACATATGAAATGACATATGCAATACAGGATACATACCAAATGAACGCCTATTCTATTCATATTCCTAATCTTGTGTTTATTTCAGTTGTACATTTTCCACCACAGGTTATAGTATGTCCAAGGCAGTTGTAGTTCTGAACTGTCTCTAGATCTATTACTTCAATTTTGATATCCACTTGTGGGTTTTGAATACTTGCTTTGTTTATGATCATAGTTTTAATCTTTTTGATATTCATATCTAGTCCATATTTTTTGCTTGTCATGTTTATTTCATTAAGTAATTGTTGTAGATCTTTAGGATTTTCTGCTAGTAGTACAGTATCGTCATCTTATCTTAGCTTATTGGTTATCTTTCCATTAATTTGTAGGCCTGGCATCTCTATGATGTTTTTAAAGATTTGATCAGTGTATATATTGAACAAGCATGATGATAGGATGCATCCTTGTCTTACTCCTCTTTTTATATCAATCGGTGTAGAGTTCTCTTTGTTATATTTTATTATTCTTGTTTGCTCCCAGTATATTGGTTATTGGTTATGGAAGGCCTCGGTATCACAGCAAACGAATTAAAAGCCATAATTGCTCAACCGCCCGTGCCAGTGGAATCATCCGAATTACTAACTCATCTCCCAAACAAAGAAAGGTAACTGTAGTCCCCATCGTAGCAGTCTCAGCACACGCCAAAAGACATAAGGCGAAACCGCGCAGAAAGTGAACACAGCCAACTGTTCCCTGGCAAACTATATCATCATTCATCGTAAACAAGCGGGATATCGAAGCAGGATCAAAAGGGATGAGACACACAGCTCACGGTGTGCACAGAGCACTTAACTCAGTAGCTCCTGCAACAAGCCGGACTTGGAATATGAGGAAACTGCAAGGAGGAACACTTTTCAGACATAGCCTTTAATGGTTCCTGCCGCCTATCCACCATATACCATGGGAGTTCACGTCCTCCCGAAAATGTTGATCGTCATAGCACTTGATGATGTTAGGCCATCGTTGATGACTACAATTCCAAACATATAGACACACAGTGGTGGTAAGTTATCATTTCCGATCCAACAGAAGCCACATGACCTGTAGTTAGTAAAACCACAGAGAGAATATGATTTTGTGACCTTCACTGGTTCACTCTTAGATGTGAATGTGTAGTTTACACAAGAGGAGAAGTTTTCAACTACATTGATCCCAATTAAGGAAATTCTGGGATAGCAAGGCAAGCCTCCTTTATAGCAGCAGAACTTGATGGTCTCCGCTCCCTTCTTGTAGCTGCCGCCACACGATTCTGATGTCTCATTAACTTGGACATCATTCAAGAACAATGTCAGATTAACATTCCATAGATACGGCTCTGCTGATGAAATGCTTGGTGCTACAGTTGTATCAATCATACTGGAGGCTCCTGGTCTGTGGTCATTAATATCACAGACGGCACATGATGTTGTTATATTCAGTGTTTCTTTCTGGGTGCAAATATGTGGCACATACATGGAGAGTGGTTTGTGGTCACAGTAATCCCATTAAAGGCAATTCTAGGGTAGCATGGCATAGCTGTTTCAGAACAGCACAATCCTATGATGTTTTCTGTGTTCGCTATAAAGCTGCTGCTGCTACACAATTCTGACCAATTATAGGTGTGGACATTATTCACTTGCAATGACAAAACTGCTTTGTTTACATCATAAACCTCTGGAAGCGAATCATTTATGGGACTAATAGTACAATTTATTCTTCCATTTTGGATATCTTCATTGAGTCCCCAAAAAAAGGTCTTTGTTAAAAAGCACATATGCTTTTGAGTTAAACACAAAATGAGTCCACTTCATAGATTCAAAATGATCCTTGCCAATGCCATCCGTTTGCACTAGTTAGGTCCTTAGCTACCAAACGTCCGAAATGAAGCCATCGTATTAACGACTTAATCTGCAGCGAAGGTTAACGAACTGTGAACAAACATTTATGTTCAAACCCTTGAAAACATTTTCAAAAATCTGCCAACTCGCTGCAATAACATTTATCGTGTTGTTCAATGTAAACATTGCTTAGTCCATAGCTCGAATATAAATAAGCTGCCATTTTGGTGCGTTCCATGACGTCATACCTCCCAGTATATATTATATATTAGTCGTATGTCCATGTCATCTAGATGTATCTCTTTTAGGCATTCTATAAGTTGTTTGTGGTGTACTCAATCAAAAGCTATGGTGTAGTCTATGAAGCAGGCATATATTGGTTTGTTCACTTTTGTGTACTTTTGTATTAATGTTCTCATACAGAATATGGCTTCTTTTGCCCCGCTATTTTGCGGTTTGATTCTTGTTTTAATCATTACAGGATTGTGATCTAACTTAATATCTGCTCCTGTATAGGTTTCGGCTTTCTTGACGCTGTTACGGAATCTGTCTTTTATCATTCTGTAGTCTATTTGATTACCCGTCCTATCTCCAGGGCTTTTCTATGTGTATAATTTCCTTTCCTCTTGCTCAAAGAAGGTGTTACATATTGTCAGCCCGCTTTATTCACAAAATTGTATTAATCTTTCTCCTCTGTCATTTCTTTTTCCTAAATCATGATTTCCTATAATGGTCTTATATCTATATTTTCCTACTTAGCGTTCAAATCACCCATTACAATCAATATTTCTGAAGATTTCACTTGCTTCATAAATTTTTTTAGATCTTCATAGCATGCCTCTATTTGTTCATCTGTGCAGTCTTGAGTATGTGCGTTTAGCTGTATTATTGATATGTTTAATGATTTTTCTTTCATCTTGAGTAATATAACCCTATCACTGTATGCCCAGTGGGTACTTATGTATTTGTGTAGCTCTCTCTTTATCTGGATCCCTACACCCCTTTGATGTTCTGTTATGTTTCCTGAATATATAAATGTATATTTTTCTATCTCTATGTACAAATATTCTTTCCATCTTGTCTCTGATATGCCTAAAATATCTGTATTTATTCGTTCTGCTTCTTGAATCAGATTTTACAATTTCCCTTCTTGATATAGTCCTAACATGCCGTGTACATATTGTAAGATTTTTCCTCCGACATAAGTTTGAATTCCTCTCCATGGCTTCCACTGGACAAGTTCGTGATGAGAGTGCAATCTATTTCACGGTGGTCAGCCACATTCGTCATGAAAAAGTAAACTAACATCAACACAAATAACACCAGGGCTAACACTAAGAATAGCAAAATGTTACATCTTCTTAATATTTCTGTATGGTTCAGGAACATGGACATTAGACAAGAAAACAGAAGAGAAAATTAAAGCCTCTGAAATGTGGATTTATAGAAGAGGGGTTAAGGCAAAGAAATGCAAATGAATGCAAAAAAATGCGAAGCTGCAGTAAAGCTAAAGGTGAGGGAGAATTGAAAAAAAAATTATAAAAAATGGTATGGCATACTTTACGTGATTGATAGACGACACAAATGTGAACAACGTTTTTCTGCTCAATAGGCCTTGAGGGCCTTGAGGGCCTGTTGAGCCGAAACATCGTTCGGATTTATAGAATAATAGATAGAATTGGATGGAAAATAAGGAACACGAACGGTGACGTTTTATAACAACTAAAATTGAAAAAAGAACTACTTCACACATTTAGAACAAGACAAATGCAAATTTTGGGGCATGTTAAAAGACACAACAGCCTACCAAAATTAATATTGGAAGGGAAAATGCAAGGTAAAAGAGGCCGAGGCAGACCAAGACTAACATGGACGAGTAAGATCATAAGATGGACAAGTCAGTCTATGACAATCTGTACCATTAAAGCAAGAGAGAGATTGGAATGGCGCTTCATGGTAGCCAAACTTCCATGTGGAGACGGCGCCCCCAATGACGATGAAGATGAGCTCTCAACTTCTCATATTTTATCTTGCTCACAAAGTCTTGACCTGAGTTGACATAATAATAGTCTGTGTATTCTCGAGTTGTATTTCTGTAACTACCTTTCTATAACAGTATGATGTAAGGATGATGTAACTTCCGATGATGTCTTACGATATCCCACTAACTTAAAGCTAGTGAGTGAAAGAGATATCAGTGTCAGGTTAATGGCCTGTCCTTCCCACTTCAACTCCCCTGATCACAAGGGCAAAGACGACATCCGTGTCACTGGTATTGTCCTTTGTCACTCTGGCGACCGCAGCCGCTATACTTTGGAAAATCGCCTTATAGTCCAGTATGGTTCGCTGACCCCGAGAGGTATGAATGTATCACACTTATACGCATCCTTTCCGTTTCCTTTTGGTTGCTCCTTCCCTTTTGCATAGCCTTCTCTACTACACATATTTGGGTTCTTTGGTCTACTTACTACGCCATGCTTTTTATAGTTCTTCTCATCTAGTCCCTTATGAGACACTTCGGTTTTCTCCTCTATAACTTTTTTTCTGTGCTCCTTACCCCTCATTTGTTTTTATTGTACCCCACTCTCAGACATCTCACTCTTGGCGTCTTTTTACACCTGTCAGACTACTTTTCCATTCTTTCTCCTTTGCGTTTGCACACTGACCCCTGTGTTAACTCCTCTGGTTCTGTGTACATTTACGCACTTTTTGCACGATTTTCGACGTTCACGACATCCGCACTTGGTTACGATTTCATTTTGGATTTGACAGGATAGTTTCATTTATTTGTGTTGTTTTCTTTAACACATTTCGATTGTTTTTGTTTTGGTTGTTTCGTTATCAGTTTTGTGTGTGTGTTTTTTTGTTTGTTCCTGGTGAAGGCCTATTGAGCCGAAACGTTGTTTAGTCTGTGTCGTCCACTTGTCACGTAAAGCTTTTTACATACCATTTTTTTATTTTTTTTTTATTTTTCCTAATGTCCTGTCCTCATTGTCAAGTTGATTCGCCATTCTGGTTTCACAATCACTGTTAATAAAGACCAAGTCCATAATTTCATGTCCACATTCAAGAACCCTTCCTTGTTTATTGGAAGATATGTTACCCCATGATATTCTGCAAATTATTTAAACCAGTGACATATACTGGTTTTGGGGTCTGGGATACCGCTGACATAATAAATAAAAACATAAATTATATTCAGTAGACTAACAAGTAATATTTTCTAATGCCTTCACTACATTTTAAATTACTTACTTATTTATATGTAAACTATGGCAGTGACCAAGGCATTCAAATGGTTAGAGTCACAAGACTACATCCACGCATGTATACTGAGTGATTCGATGAGCATGATAAAAAAAGTGGAGGCGGGCTTTGTACGCATGCAATGGGTAGAGTCGTTGCAGAAATCCAAAATACGTAAGGTCACCTTTGTCTATGTCCCTGGACATGCGGGAGTGCGGGGAAATGAGAGAGCGGACAGGTTGGCTCGCTGCGCTGTCGTTGAGGACGGGCAACCGATGGATCGGGCGGACATCATCAATGCACTCCGAGATGTGGGAAGAGCACGGGACTTCGACAAACACAGATCCACGTCGCTTCTTCGGATGATGGAAATGGGAGTTAAGATGGGCACAGCCAGAAATGAGAAACTTGGTGGCCGTGTAAGAAGACTTATCAACCAACATAGAACTGGAGTCGTCGGTCGCTGGACACTGAGGGAATTGCTGAGGAGGGGATCTGAGCACCTATGGACATGTTCGGAGTGCAATGATGATGACCCGCAAATAACTCAATAACTCAATTATATGTAAACTCTATCCGTCATGTTTGGGACGAAAATGTCTTAATGACGTTGTCATTGAAAGTACTGTTGGGTTGGTTTCTAAGTTTCTGAGGAAATGATTTCTCAATGGACATTAATGCCAAATCAGATAAGCGTCCTTGTGTTTGAGTTGAGCGACAATAATATTTGATTCTCTTGAGAACAGGAAAAGTTCTTTCTGCAGATGCTGATGCGCATAACGTAGTTTTAAATAGATAAGGAAGTTCCGGTAATCAGACAGTTTCACTTTCACTTTGCAAAGATTCTGATTGGCTTGAGCTAAAAATAACCCATGAAACCGCATTCATCTAGCGGTAACAACCGGTACATTATTTTGACGGGACGTTTTTAATGTCAATGTCGTTAAACTAGATTCGTGTAGGGGGGAAATGTATCGCTGGCTCCTAGAGGTTTCAATGTAGAATAGTTTCGTTTAATTTACAAACGTTATAGTGGCCAGAGGAAAACCTTGCTTTAATAAATGCGAATCAAAGCAAATAAATCATATTGGATAAGAACGTATGTAATAGAATATTCGAAAATATGTAATATAACTATTTTTTAAAAATATTTAATAAATTAACATTTCCTTTTGTATTTCGTTAATATGTTCAGGCTACCAGCGGTAGCTGCCGCATCATAGAGAATACGCCACTTATGTAAACCTACACGTGTGTCCTTAAATCTGAATGTCCTATCTCAGTGACATCTTCTATTCCATTAATTCACCCACATCATTTACCTCGAAAGGGTTTTTCAACTTTATTAACAGGCCAAACAGTTCAATCACCGAGTATCGGCTATAATGATTAGAATATGACATAATACTGTTTCGCTCCTTGATAAGTACAATAAATATTATTTCAACACAATTACACGAAACTCCGTAGCACCGGTGAAGACCTCATATATAGGACCATTTGTTAACTTTCTGGCAGAAAACTCTACATGCTAGAAATGAATTTATCCATCCTTCAAACAAATAAAACTTTGGCGCTCGAAAAACACACAATCAGACCGGTAACCATTTTCAATCTGCAGCACATTTTGTTTTGTTAAAGAAAATAGATGTTGAAGACAAGGTTGCCATTTTGGTTCTTTTTCTGCTTTTAATTGTATCTAGACCGGCAAGGATCACGAATAGGACGGCTCGACTGAGAATCTTCTCACCTTCTCCTGTTACTGCTGTCTTATTTATTGTTAGTAAAACTTCCGTTTATTTTTTATGTTATGGTTATGGACAGCCCCGGTATCACTGCAAACAAATTACAATCCATAATTGCCCAACCGCCCGTGCCAGCGGAATCATCCGAAGTACTATTTCATCTCCCAAACACAAAAAAATGTAGCTGTACTCCCCACCAGAACAGTCTCAGTACACGCCAAAAGACATATGGCGAAACAGCACAGAAAGTGAACACAGCCATCTGTTCTCCGTCATACGATAGCATCATTCATCGTAAACAATCTGAATATCGAAATACGATCAAAACGGATGAAACGTACAGTTCACCATTTTTATGTTGCGTGTAGCCTTGTAGTTTGTGCTCGGAGGTCTGCTGTTGGTGCTCCAGCCGGGGATTGTTAAATCGTTGTGGCTTATTGTGTGAATAGATTAACACAGGAATTAACTATATATTCCGCCATAGAATACATAAAGAAACAACAGATGAAATGGTTTGAACACGTGACTAGAGAGAAAAATACAACACAATTAGCCTCAGATAAACGTTGCGTGAAAACCAGACTCAAGGGTCGACCATGAAAAGATGGACTGATGAAAGATAACAGAAACTATTGGTAATATAGCAGCAGAAATCATAAAATGAGAAAATTACAAAAAAACTACATCTCCCCTCGACACTGGAAGGCAAATGAAGAATAAAAGCACGAAGAAGATTAACACAGATATGTGGAGGTTTAACAACATTATGGGCATGATGAAAACAATAACAGATGGGCGTTTTTGTTTTTCTAAAATGGAGAACATACACGTATCACTAGCAAGGCATATCACGTTGATTCACTTAGGTGAATATACAGGTCTCACTAGCATGACATATCAAATCGATTCACTTATATGAATATACAGGTATCACTAGCATGACATATCAAATCGATTCACTTATATGAATATACAGGTATCACAAGCAAGGCATATCACATCGATTCACTTATGTGAACATATATGTTCTACTAAGACGGAAAGCCACACGTCACGTAGATTCATTCATGAGAACGTTCAAACAGCACGGAAAGCCACACGTCACGTAGATTCATTCATGAGAACGTTCAACCAGCACGGAAAGCCACACGTCACGTAGAATAACTTCTGATATCGTATATGTTCTAGCTCCGTCAACATTAGAGATTCTGTCAGCCATCTATTGGTCGCAAAGTTGAACATTGACCAGTGACGTCACGCTAACAACAATGAGAAATATTCAATAAATAACACAATATAAAATGAAAGGAATCGGCATTAATATTCAGTGCTAAAAACACTTGTCCAATAGCTTGTGAAACCGTCCTTCTTCATTATCGATAAAAGCACTTCTCTATTGCTTGCAGTCTCTAAATCCACATTTTTCGCACATTAAATGGCTCTTGTAGCTTTCCCCCTAGTTGTCCATTAAATGCCTTATTTAAAAAATAGAACAAACAACAAAATAATCAACTCTTACAAAATTTACAATTAAAAGCAAAAGTGGAATTATATCTGTTTTTAGTTTTTCATCACATAATGTTTTAATTGTTTGTATTTTATTGCTTAGTGTTGTTCAATTTAATAACGTTATTTAATTCTTATTCAAGTTATAACTTATTTCAGTTTTAGCGTTTCAGTCAAGACAACGCGACCCGGAAGCGTCACTCGAGCTAAACCTTCAGCAAAGATGACAAGGTCAATTATTCTGATATTGAGTTTGATGGTGATCGCTCAGAACAAAGCAGGTGAGGGACAATATTTAATGAACAATAAGAAAAGGAAATAAGAAGACCTCCCACAAGTAGGATAATAAAAGTTAACCAGCTTCTGAAAGAGTCAGGGAGACAACAAACAGATCACATGTAGACAATTAAAATATATATTAAACACACACTGGTGGAGACAGATAGACAGAAACTTGACAGGCACAGACTGATAGATTCTGGAAAGAAACGTTTAAGTTGGGAACAGACACACATTCCTGCGGGAGCCGTAGACAGAAAGATCGTCTCTAGTTGTTAATATTGTATCACGAGTGATAGGAACTTGTATGTCAAGACTAGCGCAAGCTTCTGTTTGGTTTACTAGATTGGCTACACTACTAAAGTCCACAGCTACATGTTTATCTTTTCGTCAAAATTGACTGAATTCAGGCCCAGGGTAATAAATCAATAAATTATAAATACTTGTACTTGAGTGTTTAACATAAATGACAATCAACTACTATTTTGAAAACTTATCCTGACTATGGTCAGGATAAACCCACTGTTTATTTTAAATGTATTTTGGTATGAGGCCATTTCGGAGGTTGGGGATTGGCTGAAAATCTGCCTCCTCCGCAAGAGTAAAAAAAAAATAAGGATAACAACTAAGCAATTCTTGGAAAAGTGGGAGACTTTGAAAGTAAAGCGTATGTCGCCATGCAGACATACATAAAAAGGGACATTGAAGTAGATATGGCCCTTTTCGTCTTGTCAGACGGTCTAGTGGAGGCTATTGTGTATTTTTCTGAGATTTTGTTTTTGTCGAACAACTTCTCTCGTGGCTATTTGACCAGTGTTTGAGAAACACACACGGCCAGACAAATGAACAAGTCAGGCCCACTGACCACAGGGTTTTCCATTCTTTCTCATGAGTCTTTTCTTTTCTGTATTTTGTCTTAGCACAGTATCAAATGATGTTATACCATTCCTTATACATGCTCTACATGATGTGAGATCACTTGCCAGATGTTCCCAGTCATTTTCACAGATGGAGAAGTCATTCAGAGATGATTTATAGATATCGTAGTTTAGGTCTGCCAATTTGTCCTGTGTTAGTTAACCATATAGTATTTGCCTGGGGATGCGTTTTTCTTCCATTCGCTGGACGTGTCCCATAATCATTATCATCATGTGCCATACCGGTTGTCGTAGGCGATCATGCCCTTCTACATTCTTCTATCTACAGTGCATCGCATCAGTTCTGTTGTTGACTGTTTTCCATGCCATGACACCAAGCTATCCAGTATTTTCTCTCTTTGTCGTCCGCGATTTCTTTTTCTTTTTCTTTTGCCAGTTGTAACCAAGTATTCCAACTTTTCTCTTCCCTTGATGTGCCCGAAAAATGTTGATTGTCTCTTTCTGATGTTTTTTTATGAGCTCCCTTTTTGTATTGGCCTCTTTGAGAACTTCCTCATTGTTCTTTTTAGCTGTCCAGGGAGCTTTCAACATTCTTCTTAGAAATTCCATCTCTGTGGCCTCTAATCGTCTTTTCATTTGTTTGTCTGCTGTCCATGTTTCACTTCCATAAGTCAGAATTGATTCTACATAGCACCGATGAACAATCTTTCTCACTGCTATTGACATAGATTTTTTGCATAAGATATGTTTCATTTTCTGAAATGGTCATCGTAATGGTTCCCTAAACCGACCGTGCGCAAATCTTACGGTCTGCTGTTTGATGTGTGGCGGGGATAATTTGACGACTGACTGTGTGTCTATATGATCGGAATTGGAGTCATCAACGATGGCCTAACATCACCTAGTGCTGCGACGATCATCATTTTCAAGAGGACGTGACTTACCGGTATATGGGGATAGGTGGCAGGAACAATTGAAAGCTGAGCATGAAAAGCGTTCCTTGTTGCAGTTTCCTCATATTACAAGTCGCATGTCTGTGTTAGTCACCTCTAGTGACTCGGGCAGATGGTGCTCGTAAACCTGGGAAGGCCGACCGTCTAAGGGCAGAATCCCCCAACAGAAAATATCATCTGCTGCCTTGCAGGAAGATTGGGGACAATCAAAGGCTAAGGAAAGCAAACCTGAATAAAATGCTGGCTGAAATCGGATGCACTGGGCCACTGGCGCAGAACACAGTGCAACGTTTTAACGGGTGTTCAGTCGGAGTGGATATAGCAGACTCTAACTGTGATGTTCTGTCTGTGGGGGCGATCAACACACTCAGCCTGACAGCTGACTTCATGTGAGAGTCTGGGATCCTACTCTGACCGAGTCCTGATCGCAGACAGACATTTTCTGAAATGCTATTTTGGCTTGAGCTATTCTGCTTATTATTTCTGTGGTGCATCTTTCACTTGATGTTATTATTGTGCCCACGTATTTGAAACGTTGCACTTGTTTCAGACTTATCCTGTATTTTTTTATCCTGCATGATGGTAATGTTTGTTTCTTACTTCATGTTCATTACGTCTGTTGGACGTGTCCCACCCATCCTTATTAAAGTAGACTAGAAGGAAATAAGAACATTTCGTCAAATTTCGTCGTAAATTGAAATTTGATATAAAAAAAAGCCCTTTAGATCACTTATAGAAACATAGCTTATGGTAATAATGAAGCAGACTAAGAGGAAATAATAATAATAACCATAGGCTGTGTTTCTAAAAATGATCTAAAGTGTTTTTTTTTATATCAAGTTTTAATTTAAGACGAAGTTTGACGGAGTTACACGTGATCAAACTAAGTTTATTAAAGTTAACATTTAGAACTGACACACTATGAACTGACAAGCTATGTTTATCTAACATGAACATTTAGATAAAGTGGTTGTTATAAGACAAACAAAACTATATATAATATGAGTTACCAACAAACGATACGAGAACACCAGACAAAAAGGTCGAGCAACAAAACTCTCGATAAACGGAAAACTATAATCACTGGAAGGTAAAACAACATAAGAAGTCAATAGAATAGCAAGGAAACGCGAATTATATGTACCTTCGACGCCGAAGGGCAATTGAGGAAGGAATGAAAGAAATAAAGAAAGGATTAAGGTTTGCTTTTTATAAAAATTTCATTCTTTCAATGGCAAACATTACTGTAGTAGAGAGCCTAGTGAGCCCTCAAGTGATTGTTGTCTTTATCGAATTGCATGTTCGGCAGTGAAGAAGGAAAGTAATGATGCTCTCTAGTTGTCCAAATGAAGACATTTACTGGAGAATGATTTGATAACAGGGAAACTCCACGGCCTATTATAATGTCGTAGTAAATGAAGGAGACTGGGTTGCTTTGGGGTAAAACGTTGACCTCTCGACAAGGAGGTCCCAGGTTTGAATCCATCGACACGTTGTGACAACTTATTTTCTTGTTTGATCCATGTTGTACAAGTGTTTTCACCCGAACAGTTAGATCCGATGTCTAGCCCCCAAGAAAACGCAGAAAATATTGCTGAAATCTCAAAGATCCCTTGGTAGTTGAAAGTGGTAATGTGACGTAAGCGGGGGCAACTATGGTAGGCAATAAAACATAGTCTACCCATGTCAAAGAGGGATGTGTCGGGTTAACAAGCGCTGATATTGTAGTGATTTGTAATACAGCACGAAAACACGCATTGTGATGCTCAATTGTTATGTTATTAATATATTGCTAGAGAGAAATTTATGAGAAAAGCTCGTCAATGAGTGGCCCATTTCTACATTACCTTGTGTGAGATAATGATATTTTTTAAATCATAAAATATGTCACCTTAAAAATATAATTTCTTCCTATGAACTTGACTGTGGCATAGGCAAATTATCTGATGATCATCTGCTACAATCATGTCCAACATATGATGAACAGAGAGGCTCCTCTGGTCGTCATCTTTACCACACTTAGAGAAATTATTGAACTTTAGAAATGATTAATTTTGACGTCTGTATGTGCATACGGACGAAGAAGATTTGTTCTAATTAATTTGAATTTGCCATCGGAGATAGATGTCGAGGTTATGTTCTGAGTTGAGCAAGCGAGAAAAACAACTTAATCACAAGTGACAAACAATTATAAACTAAGCAATCTATAACAAAACTCGCACCATTTATAATTCTTGTACTAAATAAATATATGAACCATACAATGTCTTGGCCCTGCGGCGGAATTAAACTTTTGCTGGCTGAATAGCGTTTGTATGGTTTTCCAAACTGGATGTAAACAGAATGGATTTTTTTATATGGAGTAGGTGGGGGAGGGGGGGGGGGTGAAGTAAACATTATGGAAACTGCCTTGATCAAGCAGCATTTATTTATCTGTTCTCGTTGGCAGCCACCCCCCCCCCTTTTTTTTCCATTTCCCCTATCTAACATCAGATGTGTATGGTAGATATGTTGGATAGTGTGTTTTGCATTTTACTCCAATGGAATGATAAGGTTAAGGCATGGGCGTGGATATCAATGCGAAGCTGCAGTAAAACATGCAAAAAATGAAAAAGAACAGTGTGGTTACAGCTTTACATATGTATCATCATCATATACCGGGCCTGCTGGCTTAGGTGATCGTGTCTCTCCACAAATTACGATCTCGACAGTTATTTATAATTTATGCTGCTGACTTCCTGAACAAGCCGTTCTCTTAAGCTGTCTGGTATATTTTCTCATTGCTTCCCTCTAACTCTTCGTACCTTAATTGTTCCATTTGTTACAATATATTCCAGTTGTTCTCTTCTCATTACATGGCCAAAAAGTGATGATTGTTTTTTCCTAATATTGGAAATTAGCTCTCTTTAGGCTTTGGCCTCTTTCAGAACGTTTTCACTACTCTTCTTAGCTGTCCATGATATTCTCAACATTCTACTGTAAAACTACTTTTCTACAGACTCCAGTGATTTCCTTGTCTATTGGACCATTTTCATTGATTTGCATCCATATGTTTGGATTGGCTCTACATAACATTTAAGAACTATTTTTCTTAATTATATTGTCAAAAATGGATTGCATAGTATCTTTCTCATTTTTTTGGAAAGCTGTTTTTGCGTGAGCCATTCTGCATCTCACCTCTGTTGTACATCTTCCGTCTGGGGTTAACAAAGTTCCCAAATATTTAAATTCATTTACCTGTTTTGATATTGTTCCACTCGTCTTTATTTTGCACTGAGGTGATGTATTTTTCTTTATTGTTACCATTACTTCTGTCTTTTGTTGTTAAGGTTGATTCCTTTATTTTTGCTTTCTTTCACTATGATGTCCAACATTTCTTGTAACTCATTTTCACTCTTGGCGATTAAGACTGTATCATCACCATACCTAAGATTATTTTATGACCTCTGATTATTATTCCAGGCATGCCGCTTATAGAACTTAAAATAATCTCACTATAAATATTAAACAAATCTGGTGACAGCATACAACATTGCCTAACACCCTGCTTTATTTGTTGAAACATTCCCAATTGGTGTCCAGTTCTTATGGCCGCTGTTTGTTGCCAATACATGTTCTTTTTTATTCTTTGATCTTTGCTGTCTACGTTTATACTTTCAAAAATTTATGAAAAATTATACTCACCAAAACAAATAACAAGGCTAAAACCAAGAATAGTAAAATGTTACATCTTCTCAATATTACTATATGGTGCAGAAACATGGACATTAGACAAGAAAACAGAACACAAAATTGAAGCTTTTGAAATGTGGATTTCCAGTTCTTATGGCCGCTCTTTGTTGCCATTAAATGTTTCTTTTTTATTATTATTAGATCTTTGCTGTCTACGTTTATGACTTCTAACATTTTGATTATTTCTTGGTTCTTTAGTTTGTCTAATGATGTGGTATAATCTATTAAACATAGGTATATATCTGTTTTGGGAGCCGCGACAGCTCAGTGGTTAGTGAACTGGACTACAAATGACAAGAGGTAGGGTTCGATCCCAACTGAAGGCTTCCGGTTCACCAAGCCTTTAATGGGTCCCGGATTTTCTCTTGGAAAGTAAAGCGGCACGGGAGTAATGCCGACCACATTACCCCAAAAATCATGTGTCGAGGGTCTGATAATTTATGGCCACTAACACCATATTCCCTATACGCCACTTGGTGTGACGGGGGTACTTTAATTGTTTTTTTTTTATACATATGTTTTCACCTCTATGATTCTTTCTACTTTAGATCATACATTACATATGTAATGTATAACAAAAAATCTAAAAATCCTTAGTCTTCGGCAGGAACACACATACACAGATACGTAAGTAAATAAATTTAACAATACATAAGTAAATAATATGTAGATATCAAAACAAAATAATATTATGAAATTTATATAAAAGGACTTAACCTTTAGCTCCTGTAAGGAGGTCCGGAAATAATGGTGTCGCGCGTACTGCGTCGAGCCTACCAGCGCGACCGGAGGGCACAAGCGCAAGTAGTGGACCCTTGCTGGATAAGTTCCAACGTGACGGGAGGGCACCAGCGCAGGTAGTGGACCCTTGCTAGATGAGTTCCAGCGTGACGGGAGGGCGTAAGTGCAGTTAGTGGATCCTTAATGGATGAGTTCCAGTGTGACCGGAGGGCACAAGTGCAGGTAGTGGACCTTTGCTGAATGAGTTCCTGCGTGACGGAAGGGCACAAGCGCAGGTAGTGGACCCTTGTTCGATCGCTTCTAAAATTAACTAGCGACGGGATAGTTTAGGTCACCTCAGTTATAATGTCACCGGCAACAGCTATGCCTACCTCCGCATAAACAACCGTAAATGAACACTCATAACTAGATACACTGAAGTAAATTAATAACGCAACACTTTACAGATCCATGAACAGTGTCAAATGTAAATATAAGTGGTCAAATGTAAATATAAGTGGTCAAATGTAAATATAAGTGGTTAAATGTAAATATAAGTGGTCAAATGTAAATATAAGTGGTTAAATGTAAATATAAGTGGTCAAATGTAAATATAAGTGGTCAAATGTAAATATAAGTGGTTAAATGTAAATATAAGTGGTCAAATGTAAATATAAGTGGTCAAATGTAAATATAAGTGGTTAAATGTAAATATAAGTGGTTACTTCACATCATCATCACTATGGATTGCTGTTTCAGTATCGAAAGTTGGCTACCATGGAGCGCCATTCCGCTCTGTCTCTTGCTTTAATGGCGCAGATTGTCATAGGCTGACTTCTCCACCTTTTGATGTTACTTGTCCATTAGTCGTGGTCTGCCACTGACTCGTTTACCTTGTTTTTTTTTGTCCTTTTAAATATTACTTTTAATTTGCAGTTGTGTCTTTAAACATGACCCAAAAATCTTATTTGTCTTGTTTGAATTTTATTTAGTAGTTCTCTTTTCATTTTTAGTTGTTTTAAGACTTCAACATTTGTTTCCTTCTCTTCCCAAACAATGCTACCTTTACATCTATAAATCCTCATTTCAAAGGCTCAAATATTCTGTTCTGTTTTTTCTTTGGTTTAATATCAATGTTTCTGCACTATACATAAATGTTACGAAGATATAACATTGTGCTATTCTTAGATTTAGTCATGGTGTTGTCTGTTTTGATGTTAATATATTATTCATAGCATTAAAATTGCAATTTGTCACTGCTATTATTTTTTTTTTCTGTTGTACATTCTCCATCACTGGTTATAGCATGCCCAATTTAGTTTTAGCTATGAATTGTCTCCATGTTTATCCTAACAAATTTGAATAACCATCTGTAGGTAAAATGTATAACTATCGCAAGCAGTTATAGTTTATGATAGAACTAAACTTATAGTCATTTACGCCAATGAGAACGTTTCCAACGTGATCGAGACAGCCCGACCTAAAAAAAACAAGTGAATTAACAACTGTTAAAGTATATTGTTTAAAGCAAATCTGTGTAAGATATGTTGGGTTGTTTACAAATTGTTCACATCCCTAGCCTCTTCTATTTAAATCTCTAACTGCCAAAGTTTTATCCCTTCTATTAAGATTTATCAAACATCGTCCTAGACTTTATATCTACTTTTAACGGCTACTGTGACAACTCCAGGCAAGCCAAGGAAAGTAATGGCAAATACGACTTTGTCCAAGGAAAATACATCCCTGTGGTGGTACCGTTTATACAGGCGGTAAGTTAATTGGAGATTTCAAATTTGAACATTTGTAAATTTATATTTGTTTGTATCTATATTTGTATCTTCTGTCTGTCTTTCTATGATTCGTCTAATCATGTGTATGCATGATAGTAACAGTAGAAGATACCAGCCAGATCAGTGTGTTGGAAAAAAAACAACTTTTGATGAATATGTTTAAAATATCTTAAGTTGACACCTTTTGAAAAAAAAAATAAACAAACTTGTATTTGACCAGAACATTTGTGAAAAGTAATAGCAAGAAGTTATTTACTGGTCTCATTGCCTAATGATAGAGTGACGACAACAATTTGCTATAAGTGGGACACAGCCGCAATGGAAGAAACTAGTAGTGTGGTGTAACGTACACTCCTACAAGGTATGGTGACTGCTTCACAAAAAGGTGCACAACCTTACCTTAATAGTTCTGAGAGTTGAAGTGGGATGCTATAGGGGTGCCTGTATCCCGAATGATTTCAAACATATATTCTCAATATCCTTCCTCGAGATGGGTGCTGATTCGCCTATTAATGTCAACTTACATTGCTTACATTTGATGGCGTAGATAATGATAGGCCATGTACAAGTGAAACCCTCACTGATCTCAAAAATAGTATTAGGGAAGAGAACGGTATCTGCATTGAGGGCATGGTTGTAAGGTTTACATTGCCTACGATTACAGCGGATCGTTCTCTGGTGGCTGTTGAGGGGGGAGGCAGGAAGGTGGCTCGTGACAAGCATGTCACGGTAGTTATGATCACGCTTAAAGCCACTAATGGAAGAGGGGAGGGAGGATGAGGTGAATGGGGAGGTAGCAATGAATGATTCTGATCACTGCGTAGTGGTGAGAGTGATGGGTGAGAGTGATGGGTGAGAGTGATGGGTGAGAGTGATGGGTGAGAGTGATGGGTGAGAGTGATGGGTGAGAGTGATGGGTGAGAGTGATGGGTGAGAGTGATGGGTGAGAACAAGTATTACCCTGTCAGGAAGGTTAGAGGGGGTGAGAGCAGCATGGCGTGAGGTGCAAATAACTCATCGGAGAGCAAGAAGGAGAGCTGATTCGGGATAGAGGCCTGGGCGGAAGAAGTCGAGCATCATGTGGGCATTATGTAGGAAATCGTCATCATTCTGGCAAAGGCGAAGAAGCCAGAACTACGAATAGGGAAGGGAGTTCTTGTAGGATGTCGGGTGAGGAGACTAGCAGCGGAGGAAACAATGGAAGTCAGTAGGTTTGTTCCCAGGAATGTAGACCAGAGGCACCTAAGTAATCTGTGATATCTGGAAAGGAGACAGAGGAGGTGGAAATATGAGGAGTGATATGGATCTATCGGTGACTTTGTCCAACATGTTTGATAAATAGGGAGATTTACTCCTCGGAAAGGTCAGTCAGACCGATGTAGTCATCAAAATACCTACGGTACATAAGGGGATAAGAAGGCCCTGGTAGGAGTGGATGATCAGGTGCTCAAGGTAACCCAAGAAAAGACAAGCGTTGCTAGATTCCATTTTTGTGCCCATTGTCACCCCACTGGGTGAAGAAGTTGCCATCGAACTCGAAAAAGTTGAGGTTAAATACTAGTTCCGCTAGATGGAGGAGCATGTCGGTAGAGCTCGAAGGTCATCTGTGTGGGGAATAGAGGTGTACGGGGCGGAGACATCCATGACAAAGAGGCGGTAGTTGCAGTCATGGGAAAGGGTGACAGAAGCGGTAGTTGAAGTCATGGGAAAGGGTGATAGAGGCGGTCGTTACAGTCATGTGAAAGGGTGAGAGAAGCGGTAGTTACAGTCATGGGAAAGGTGAAAGAGGCAAAGATGTTCAGAGCGTCATTGATGGCGTTAACATATGGCGAGAAGTTCATGACTATGTGTTGAGAGACACGGTTAAAGAAGTCGGAAATGTTTACTGTGGGACATAAGATGGAAGAGACAATAGATCGTCGAGGCGAGTCGTGTTTGTGTATCTTAGGCAACATGTAGAAATAGGTCTGCGTTAGCCGTGATCAGGGAGGATCATACGGGACGAGCTAGCAGGAAGTTGTCCTTCCTGAATGTGCTCAAGAATCGTCCGCCGTACCAAGGCAGTACATCGTTGGAGGTGGAAAGGTAGAATGTGTGGTCGGATAATTGTGTCCTTCACGAGCATAGAGGTCTTTTTTCATACAACCACCGAGGCTACCCTTATCGACAGGCGTGATGACACTGTTATCTCTTTGGCGAAGATCACAGAGAGCCTGGTATTCATGGGGTTGAGATTCGAATGTCGAAGTCTAGGGGATTGAGTGCTTCAATGTCCCAAGGGTGGTACTAATGAACAGGAACTAATGAACTTCGCCCAAGAAGTCTGCAATTGGCCTAAGGAAGAAGTCCTGTCGGATTTGCCAGAGGAGAATCGGGCGAATACATCATCAGAATAAGAATGAGAAGAAGTGTTAAGATGGAGTTAGACGTGAACCTCGCGTCGTTAGCCGTCAATAATGTTCGTTTACTTCCAGTAGGAGAGATAATGAGTCGCTCGAGGGGCGAAGATGGACAAACTTGAGACCCTTGCTGAGAAGAATGCGTTCGTGGTCGGAAAGAGGCAAATCAGGGGGAATACATACGACGGGAGAGTTAGAGGTAGAGGCTGTTGGGGGTGAGGGTAGTGGTGGAGGTTGAGGGCGGAAGTTCGAAAATGTACGATTGTGTTGAGGGTTGAAACGTTATAGAGTAATCGGTTAAGTGGTGGATCATCATCATCATCATGTGCCATACCGGTTGGCGTAGGTGATCATGTCCCTCCACAATCTTCTATCTACAGTGCATCGTATCAGTTATGTTGTTGACTGTTTTCCATGCCATTACACCAAGCTATCCAGTATTTTCTCTCTTTGTCGCCCGCGATCTCTCTTTCCTTTTATTTTGCCAGTTGTAACCAAGTATTCCAACTTTCCTCTTCTCATGATGTGCCCGAAAAATGTTGATTGTTTCTTTCTGATGTTTTTTAAGAGCTCCCGTTTTGTGTTGGCGTCTTTGAGAACTTCCTCATTGGTCATTTTAGCTGTCCAGGGAACTTTCAACATTCTTCTGAGAAATCCTATCTCTGTGGCCTCTAATCGTCTTTTCATTTGTTTGTCCACTGTCCATGATTCGCTTCCATAGGTCAGAATTGGTTCTATATAGCACCGATGAACTGATGAACCGATGAGTGGTCGATAGTATGACGGTTAAAACGGAGAGCCGAGGGAAAGTGCGCGGAGAGGGGCTAGCGTGGGAAAGGAGGTGTTTCTGAGGATGGTCAAGTTGGGATAGGAGACGAGAGTGGCTGGAAGCGATAAGACGTGTCTAAAGCCATTCTGGAGTTCAAGATTCCGTAGCTAGAGAGGTGGGGTTGACCGACCTGGGGTAAGATATGTTATCGGAAACCATATGGGGAAATCTTATGAATGAGACAATTGTTTAAAAAAATCAGATGGCAGGTAAATCTAGTTTTCACTGAAAGTAATAAAGGCAAAATCATTGGAGACGCCAGAGAGTTCTAAAGGTAGAGTAGAGTAGAGGGCCATGATGGAGGGACGGATACAATGAGATAGTTTTCTGAGGGAGGACAGAGTAGGGAGGTAGAATGTAACCGGGTAGAGAAGTGATTGATAAATCCAAGAAATGAGAATAAAAGGAGAGGTAATAGCGTGCAGTAAGGAGAGGGAAGATAGATGTTGGAAAAGTGGACAGATATGATGGAGGGGAGACTAAGGAGAAGTTATCTAAATGATAGAGGGATGCTAACGAGAGTTTATCTAAATGATAGAGGGGAGACTAACGAGAGTTTATCTAAATGATAGAGGGGAGACTAACGAGAGTTTATCTAAATGATAGAGGGGAGACTAACGAGAGTTTATCTAAATGATAGAGGGGAGACTAACGAGAGTTTATCTAAATGATAGAGGGTAGTTTGACGAGAGTTTATCTAAATGATATAGGGAAGACTAACGAGAGATTCTCTAAATGATAGAGGGGAAACTAACGAGATTTTATCTAAATGATAGAGGGGAGACTAAAGAGAGAGTCTCTAAATGATAGAGGGGAAACTAACAAGAGTTCATCTAAATGATAGAGGGGAGACTAACGAGAGTTTATCTAAATGATAGAGGGGAGGCTAACGAGAGTATATATAAATGATAGAGGGAGATTAACGAGAGTTTATCTAAATGATAGAGGGGAGACTAACGAGAGTTTTTCTAAATGATAGAGGGGAGACTAACGAGAGTTTATCTAAATGATAGAGGGGAGACTAACGAGAGTATATCTTAATGATAGAGGGAGACTAACGAGAGTTTATCTAAATGATAGAGGGGAGACTAACGAGAGCTTATCTAAATGATAGAGGGGAGACTAACGAGAGTTTATCTAAATGATAGAGGGGAGACTAACGAGAGTATATCTAAATGATAGAGGGGAGACTAACGAGAGTTCATCTAAATGATAGAGGGGAAACTAACGAGAGTTTATCTAAATGATAGAGGGGAGACTAAAGAGAGAGTCTCTAAATGATAGAGGGGAAAGTAACAAGAGTTCATCTAAATGATAGAGGGGAGACTAACGAGAGTATATCTAAATGATAAAGGGGAGACCAACAAGAGTTCATCTAAATGATAGAGGGGAGACTAACGAGAGTCTAACTAAAGGATAGAGGGGAGACTAACGAGAGTTGATCTAAAGGATATAGGGGAGACTAACGAGAGTTTATCTAAAGGATAGAGGGGAGACTAACGAGAGTTTATCTAAATGATAGAGTTGAGACTAACGAGAGTTTATCTAAAGGATAGAGGGGAGACTAACGAGAGTTTATCTAAAAATAGAGGGGAGACTAACGAGAGTTTATCTAAAGGATAGAGGGGAGACTAACGAGAGTTCATCTAAAGGATATAGGGGAGACTAACGAGAGCTTATCTAAATGATATAGGGGAGACTAACGAGAGCTTATCTAAAGGATATAAGGGAGACTAACGAGAGCTTATCTATAGAATATAGGGGAGACTAACGAGAGCTTATCTAAATGATAGAGGGGAGACTAACGAGAGTTTATCTAAAGGATATAGGGGGGACTAACGAGAGTTTATCTAAATGATAGAGATCTTGGGTGATATACGAACAAACTGTGGCAGTATTAGAGGGGTGAGAAAAAAAATGGGGGTCGGGGTGATGGAAAGTGCCTGAGGAGAAGGGACTAGCGAAAATGTAACAGAGCGGATAGAACGAAAAACTATTTTTTTTTTTTTTTTTTTTTGTTATCTGATTTATTTCGTGTATGGTGCTCATCGCGCTGTTTGATATCTCATTGATGCAAATCTTCTAGGTCTGTCTTTTTCTCTACTCAGTGTTCACAGTACATGTATCTGAAAGTCTAATTGCGTTTATTTCAGAATTACGCAGTTTTAACCTATATATATATTTTGGAAACTTCCGTTGTAAAGATGTTGGATCTAGGTCACGTTATTTTGATCGCTGCAGAAAGTACATTCGGGAATTGATTCATTTCGGTTCTCCATTGCACTTTTCTGGAAGCCGCGATAGCTCAGTGGTTAGTGAACTGGACTACAAAGGACAAGGGGTAGGGTTCGATCCCAACCGGCGGCTTCCGGGTTCACCCAGCCTTTAATGGGTACCGGATTTTTTTTTTCTGTGAAAGTGAAGCGGCACGGACGTAATACCGACCACATGACCCCAAAAAGCATGTGCCGAAGGTCTGTAAAATTTATGGTCACTAACACCATATTCCCTATACGCCACTTGGCGTGACAGCGGTACTTTACTTTTACTTTTATTGCACTTTTCTGCGTTAAACTAAAAATAATTATCTACTTATTACATCTGCGCCGCTAAAGCGAAGTCTTACGCCGGCAACAGTCCATTTTTGACAATCAAGTGTTGTGAATGAGACCTTCCAACGTCTAGACTTGATCTGCGTTTTACGTCACATTGGTGCTGTTCATGACCGTTGTTGGACTTCCTTTACACAAGCTATTTCCATGTTACTCATTAATGTAAACTGCTTCGTCCGCCGCAGTTTTATCTCTTTAGGGAATTTGCACCGTGCTTTTTTTCGTCGTAGGCTGCTTTCACTAGAGTAATCAGAAATCTAAAGGGAGCGAAATTGTGTGTACGATGTTGTTGTGTGCTACGTCATTGTAATGGCTCATCGTAGATCCATAGACCGGCCGTCCGCTAATCTTACGGTTGGTTGTTTGATGTGCGACGGGGATAATATGACGACTAACTGTGTGTCTATATGTTCGGAATTGGAGTCAACAACTATGAACTAACATCATTAAGCGCTATGCATTTTTAAAAAATATGACGATCATCATTTTCAAGAGGACGTGAACTCCCAGTATATGGTGGATAGGCGGTGGGAGCAATTGAAGGTTAAGCATTAAAAGTGTTCCTTGTTGCAGTTTCCTCATATTCCAAGTCCGGATTGTTACAGGAGCTACTGAGATAAGTGCACACCGTGAGCTGTGTGTCTCATCCGTTTTGATCATGTTTCGATATTCCAATTGTTTACTATGAATGATGATATCGTATGACGGAACAGTTGGCTGTCATCAATTTCTGCGCGGTTTCGCCTTATGTCTTTTGGCGTGTGCTGAGACTGCTACGATTGTGACTACAGTTACCTTTCCTTGTTTGGGAGATGAGATTCGGATGATTGCGCTGGCACGTGCGGAATTATGGATTTTAATTCGTCACGGGGGCCTTCCATAACCAAATAACCTATATCCGCTACTCATTGATACTATTTATAATTAAATGAGGTCAGAAAGATATCGGATTAGCAGTAGTAGCAAACAACATATTTCAAATTCAGATAACAACTTTATTAATGCAGTCTCGCAGCCACGTACAAATAACTAGACTATATATGTCCACGATAATTTCTGTTCAAGCATAATCATGTAACAGTGGGCACTCCTACACCTCGTTAAAGTTATTCTCAACTTTACAGCGACATCTCAGTCAATATGTTGTGTAGTACAGTTACTCTTACAGACCACAGCTGCGGTTTTGATAACATTACAAGTAAATAAGACAGAACGATGTAAAGCCCTGTGACGGTGCGCACCGTATATGCTATTAATGTCCACATATTTTCTCGGAAGACATAGACGTGCTCCAATAGTTTATTGCGGCCGTTAGCTATCCATGGATCTTGTCATACGTTCTTTATACAAACACAATATGTCACGTGACCATTATTCTTTATGTCCGGACATATCCAGTCAGGATACAGTAACATACACATATATTATAATAAAGTAAAGAAACGTTTAGCCTGTGGCTGCATTTTTGTTTATTGTTTGTGTGCCTCTGTTGGAAACAACGCGACTCGTGGACGAGTTATCATCTGAACATGGTGTACGCTCGATAAAAAAAATAACGCTATAGTTATCAACTGTTGTAGATACCCTGCATGAGAACGTTAGATTATAAACGCTTGCCTGTAGTTTGAAGCCCTCACCTCATCCTCGCTGTCTAAAGCTCGACAACAATTGACAACACCGATGGCTCAAAATATCAACAACAACAAAATATTTCCGCATTTATTCTGTTCCTGAAATACGCGGGATAGAGAAAGGACGGAGTAGTGCATGAAGAGATCTGTAGAACTGGAGAATAAAGATCGCATGTTCAGTGCAGTCGCTATTGATGGTCAGGTCATAATTTTTTACTCTAAATCTCAATTTATCACATTCAGAACGCGATCATCTGGCGCTACTACACTCACACTCAAGAAGCGGTGAAAAAGGAATATGATATTTCTTTAATTCTGTACGTTTTCTGTTGAAATAAGCAATTTAAACATTTTAAAAAAGTAATTCTGCTAATGTTTTCTCTTATACATTACGAGAACTAATCGTCTGTAATATGGTTATGGTTATGAAAGGCCCAGGTATCACTGCAAACGAATCAAAATGCATAATTGCTCAACAGCCCGTGCCAGTGGAATCATCCAAATTACTTTCCCATCTCCCAAATAACGAAAGGTAGATGTTGTCCCCATCATAGCAGTCTCAGCACACGCCAAACGACATATGGCGAAACCACACAGAAAGTGAAAAGAGCTATCTGTTCTCCACCATACGATATCATCATTCATCGTAAACAATCGGAATATCGAAACACGAACAAAACAGATGAAACGCACAGCTCACAGTGTGCAGAGAGCACTTAACTCAGTAGCTCCTGCAACAAGCCGGACTTGGAGTGTGAGGAAACTGCAACAAGGAACACTTTTCAAATATAGCCTTTAACAATTCCTGCCGCCTATCCACCATATTGACCGGAAGTTTACGTCCTCCTGAAAATGATGATCGTCATATTAAAAAAAAAATGTATAGCGCTTGATGATGTTAGGACATCCTTTTGACTCCAAATCCAAACATATTAAACACAGTTATTCATTATCCCCGTCGCACATCAAACAACAGACTGTAAGCAATGTGAATTTGTGAAATTATAAATCCTTCATGACTAACATGAACCCCCTGGGTCACCCTGGTGCTGCGACGTTATGAACGAAACTTCATTTCGCCTTTCATTATTGGCGTACGGCCGTTTTAGGGATAAACAATCAGCCATTGTGATGTTTGTAATATAAGTATTGCTAATTCAAAACTCCTATCAATGCATATGCATTTTTTTTTTACTTTTTTTTTTCTCTTCACTCTCTTGATTACAGGATCCGATGATTTTGGCGATGGAGGCAGTAAACAATAGCTTATATCGGTTGGTAGTTTTGAAAATCACACAAGGTCCCGGTGACAATACTATTTATATGACTCCATACAACATCACAGACAACCCCAAACAATACAGGTAGTTTTGTGTGTGTGTTTATAAGCACGTGTTTATATTACTGTTGACGTATCTGTGTGCTAAAGATGATATTGTTTGTGTTTCATTATAGACGTGTTATTACTCGACCTGCGTGGTGAGGAATTTAATGTGTTTGTGGATGTCACTTTACTTGTGTAGGCAAATACTCATTCTTTGAAACATCAAGTTTTGTGTTGAAACCTCAATATTTGTCTGGAGACTAACTTTTTTCCTCAATAATTAATTGTTTAAGTTGAGATATAAATGATTGTGTGGAGTGGTTAATGCTACTGTATAAATCTCAACTTTGTGTGTAGAGATTTTATTGTTTGAAATTGCAAACCTCACTGTTTGTGTGGCGGACTTCAGTGTTTGTGTGATATCTTGAGTAGACAGATGTACTTATTGATGCCATAGTATCACAGTATCCCTGCACACTTTTAGTTTGTGGTGGTTAGTATTTGTGTTAGGCGGAATGTAAAAATAATGACATATCATTTGTAAGGAACATTTGTATGAAAACGAGACATAGCAAAATAATAAAACGGTTTGACTATAAAGCCTTAATTTAGTAGGCAGAGTCAATAAAAGAAGTACAGATGAGTATATTAAAAAGATAATCAAAGGATAATCATAGATTATATACGTTACGTGCGTTGCCGGGACCCGGGAGAAGAATAAAGAATAGTGGCGCTGTTCCCTACCATGCATGTACGTAAGAGGCAACTAAGGAGGGTTGGGCTACGGACTGGCTATTCTGTACTGTAGGAAAATAAATTAAGCCCAAAAAACTTCACAAACATGGACAAGTCGAGAAAAAGTAAATCCGCCATCCAGGAAAGATAAAGGCTCTCTGTCTAAGAGATGTGTGACGCAATCCGGTGAAAGCCGTAAGTTGTAAGAAATCCAGGTTGCTGACTCGAGAAGACAGATAGAAGAAGAGATGAAGATGATGGGGAAGACATGAAGTGATCTTAAAAGAATGGCAAGAAACAGAACGGCTTGGAAAGTGTTTGTTGAAGACCCATGCTCCACAGGGAGCTGAAAGGTAGAAGAAGAAAACTGTTTAGTCCTGTTATGGATTATATACGTTATGATACTTAGCTTAACAGTGCAGCCACCCCCACAACGCCAAGAGGCCAACGTCTGGACATAAGAATAGGTACATGCTTTTTGTCCAATATAACAAGAAAAGGCACATGAAAAGAAATACGAAGATGTTTGCAACACTCAAGGCTAACTTCATTGATCTGTTCAAGGAATAGCAAATGTGATCTTATTTTGGGGGAAAAGAAATATAAGAAAGGGTGAAAAAAATATAGAAAATTTAGTTACCGGGCATGCTGGTGTAGTTGATCATGTCTCTCCACAACTTTCAATCTCGACAATTATTTATCATTTCTGTTGTTGGCCTTCTGCCAAACCATTCTCTTAAGCGGTATGGTATTTTTCTATTTGCTTTCCTCTAACTCTTCGTCCCTCAATTTTCCCAGTTGTTACAAAATATTCCAGTTGTTCTCTTGTCATTACATGGCCAAAAAATGATTATTGTTTCGTCCTAATATTGGAAATTAGCTCTCTTTTTGCTTTGACCTCTTTCAGAACGTTTTTATTACTCTTCTTAGCTGTGTTTGGCATTCTCAATATTCTTCTGTAAAACCAAATTTCTTCAAACTCCAGTTTTTTCTTGTCTGTTGTTCTATTGTCCATGATTTCCATCCATATGTTAAGACTGACTCTACATAATATGTAAGAACTCTTTTTTTCTTGTTTCTATTGTCAAAAACGGATTGCATAGTATCTTTCTAATTTTTTTGGAAAGCTGCTTTTGCCTGAGCCATTCTGCATCTCACCTCAGTTGTACATCATCCGTCTCAGGTTAACAAAGTTCCCAAATATTTAAATTCATTTACATGTTTTAATATTGTTCCACTTCTCTTTATTTTACACTGAGGTGATGTCTTTTTCTTTGTCTCACCATTACTACTGTCTTTTTGCTATTAATGCTTAGCCCTTTATTTTTGCTTTCTCTCTCTACAATGTCCCACATTTCTTGTAACTCATTTTCACTCTTAGCGATTAATACTGTATCATCAGCATACCTTAGATTATTTACATTATGACCTCTAATTGTTAAACAATTTCATTAAACTAAAAGCTAAACCTGTATATGTGTGTGTATATTTATTGATACCGCTCACCGGGACAAAAAACACACATGTTTTATACATTCTGTGCCATTTACAAACTGCTGGTATTGCAAAAACAACCATTATTGCCACATATAGATCATACTCACATTAACGTCTGGCTTTATCATCCAAACATAGACTAGAGGACTTCAATGCTGACGATCTCGAGAAATTCAAACCTGAAGATTATAAATGTTACGAAGATTGTCGATCGGAGTACCAGGAAACTTCACCAGGAGCATTTGCTGGAGAATATACAGATTGTAGACACCCTTTCAATGTGGTAAGTCTTTGACATAGATACGCCGGTTACAATAAATCACTATTCTTGAGTATATCAATACAGGTTTGTGTGTGTGTGTGTGTGTGTGTGTGTGTTAAAGTACGAACAATTCCAATAAAGAATAAACAACAGTTAGGATAAACAAAATAGAAGTTGGTCTACTCATCAGACAGATGGCGCGAACCGCTTATTAATCTCGGTAAAGGGAAATTGTATTCTCAACATTCCTGTTGAGTATTGTGCGGAAACATGGGCATTATACAAGAAAATAAAATAGAAAATTTAAGCCTCGGAAATGTGGATTTATAGAAGAATACGTAGAAGTGAATGAAAAGAAAAGGAAACAAACGATGAAATCTTAAAACAACTAAAAATGAAAGGAAAACTACTAAACACAACTCAAACAAGACAAATAATATTTGTAGAACAATTTAAAGGGCACAGCAGCCTACTAAAAGTAATCTTTGTTAGGGAAAATGCAAGGTAAAAGAGGCAGACCAAGACTAACGTGCACGAGTAATTTCAACAGATGGACCAGTCACCTGCACCATCAAAGCAAGAGACAGAGCGGAATGACGCTCCATAGTAGCCAACCTTCGATGTGGAGACGGCACTCATGTGAAAGGGAAGCAATTGATTTGGCTATGATGTTTGTGAACCTAACACGGCGGTAGTAGCTGGTGATTGACAGATTCGCTTGTAAGCGAACACAGTCGAACAGATAGGCGGTCCATACATAAATCTGTATGTAGTTTTGGACCAATTACATGCGGACCTAAATGATTGATGGTAGATCAATCCATTCCTGATGGGCTGGACCTCCTCTGACCACTAATCTTAGTCTGTACCCCCGTGGTCAGCTGACCTCTAAACTAATCTACTCTTCTTATTGGTTGGTACGAATATCTCTATGATCACATGTAGTAGACCTTGACCCTTCCGGAACATTCGGCGATTTCTTTGTTCAAAGTCTCGTCATTTAATTAGCTAACCAAGTTATAACAATGGATACACATCACCATTTTCTCCTTGACTCAATAACACGAAGAACACATTTAGTAGATCTGCAGATATATATATATATATATATATATATATATATATATATATATATATATATATATATATATATATATATATAGAGAGAGAGAGAGAGAGAGAGAGAGAGAGAAGCACGTTTAGAGATATAAAAAAAGACTGAAAGTCTCCTAGTTGAAGTCACGTTATAGTTTCTAACTAGTAGAATCAATTATCATCGACTCTAGTATATAACAGTGTTCCAGTTATAGTTTCTCATCATCATGTGCCATACCGAAAGGCGTAGGCGATCATGCCCTTTCACAATCGTCGTGCATCTACCGTGCATAAGTTTCGTTGTTGACTGCTTTCCAAGATTTAACACCAAGGTATCCAGTATTTTCTCTCTTTATCGCAAGCGACCTCTCTTTCCCTGTATTTTTTCCTGTTGTAACCACGTGTAAGGAGAAATCAAATAATAACATAGAGGTAGAAAATTCCAACATTAATGAGCTATTCTTCGCAGATGACCAATGCCTAATATATGAGGATTAAAACCTGCTAAAACAGCATTATAACATCTCTGGATAAAAGTTGCACAAACTACAGTATGAAAATTAACACAGCCAAAATAGAGGCTGTGAGAATAAGCAAATTAAGACACCAATTAAACATTAAGATCAAAGGAAAGAAATTAAAGAAGTAACGGAATTCAAGTATTTAGGTACAATGTTCACAGAAGATGGAAAATTAGACAGAGAAATTGACACGAGAATACAAAAAGCAAATGCTGTCACATACCAACTTTCACCATTGCTAAGACATCCAAACATTTCTATGCCAGCTAAACAACAAATGATAAATAGCATTTTCATACCAACTAGGTGCTATAAAAGGCAAACATGGACCCTTTATAAATCCCATTTAAGAAAAATCAATACATGTGAGATGCGATGCTTGAGAAAAGTAACAAACAATACAAGAAGAGATAGAATACCAAATGAAAACATAAGAAAAATGGTAAGAACAAAACCCTGCCAAGAATATGTAGAATAAGAACAAATTAAATGGGTTAGCCACCTGGTCAGAATGAATCCTCACCAATCACCATCAAGGGCGTTCTTCTCGAGAATGCATGGAAAAAGACCAAGAGGAAGACCCAGAAGAAGATGCTTAGATACAGTGATAGTGACATGTAACAACAAAGGAAAATCACTAATTCAGACAATTCGAGCAGCTCAAGAACTACAAATGATATAAACCACGACACTTTTTAGATATCAGTATAAAGAGAAAAGTAGAAGAACCAAGTATATATATATATATAATAGTATCGCTGGAAAGTGAAAACAAATCCAGCGACAGAAAACAGGCTTGTCTGACTTATTGTTTTATATATTGGAATTGTCCTCTTTGGTTGCTAATTCGTATAGCTGTTTGATTGTTGCCAGTACATGTTTTTTTTATGATTCGCAGATCCTTGTCATCAATGTTTAGTTTCTCCAGCATATTGATTATTTCCGCATGATTTACCTTGTCAAATGCTTTTGTGTAATGTATAAAGCACATATATAGATCTTTATGTACTTCTATAGCTCTTTCTTTCAATGTTCTCGGGAAGTATATTGCATTATTGGTGCTCTTTCCTTCCACAAATCCACATTGTTCCTCACTTATTTCTGTTTTTATTTTGTTCCTTACACGTCTAATGATTATTCTTAGTAATATTTTCGTCATATGGCTCATGAGACTAATAGTGCGATGGTCTTCACAATCAGTGGCGCCTGACTCCTTCGGTATGGCTACAAAGATAGATTTTAGATGATCTTCGGGTTTGCATCCAGTGGTATATATGTCATTGAGTAGTTTTGTTATGACTTGTACTCCCAGCTCTCCTAATGCATTTCTCTCTTCGATTGTTATATTGTCGGGACCTGTAGCTTTGCCTCCTGTCATGTGTTGAATTGCGTCCTCCACTTTCCTCTGCATAATTGGTATTCCTGTGCCTTAGTTTGAATTATTTAACTCTGGTCTTCCATCATCATAGATTTGATCAATGTATTATGTCCATCTTTCCATTGACTTCTCCTGTCGCATTATTATATGTCGTCCCTTTGATTTCACACAACCTGAAACTTTGACTTCTTTTCTTCCTGTTAATTCACTTAACTCATAGTGCAAACATTATAAGTATCTCTTTTGTTGTTTTTCCATTTCTTCACATTTCTACTTTAACCATCCTTCCTTTGCTTCTCTGCATTTGTTTTGAATCTCAATATTTTGTAATATTTTATACGTCCGTTCTTCTGTCTTATGTTTTCGCTTTTGTCCATTAGCTCTAGTATTTTTTCTGTCGTCCATTCATTTTTTATTCATTCTTTTAGTCACTAGTATTACTTCTTTTGATGATTGCTAAATCGATTGTTTGAGCATTACCCTGCTCCCCTATTTTCTTTTTTTTTTCTCAATAGCATTATATCAATTTTGTACTATCGCACTGTACGTATCACTCTTCTGTCTATCTCCTCTACGAATATCTAGTTCTAATTTTATATTTCTTGGGGATTTCTGTGCCTTCCGCAGTTTATTCTTATCTTTCCAACTACTGGTACATGGTCACTATTGTAATCTGCTTTTGCCCTTGTTTTAACAGATGTTAGCCCATTCCTGAATCTTCTCTGTATCAGTATAAATTAATTTAATTGTGTATTTTGTTGTCTTGTGCCATGTCCACAGTCGTCTTGGGTGCTGCTTGAACAAAGTGTTACCTATAATCATTTAATGTGTCTTTGCCCTTTTTTTAAAATCGGTTATCTCTGTCATTCGTCTCTTTAAGGCCATGTCCCCCAGTCACCATTTGCACTTTAGCTGTTCCTACATTTGCATTTAATATAAATGAAAATATAATATATAATATTATAATAATATAAATAATCTAAGGTATGCTGATGATACAGTGTTAAACGCTTAGAGTGAAATGAGTTACAAGAAATGTTGGACATTATAGTGAAAGAAAGCAATAATAAGCCTTAATAGCAAAAAGACAGAAGTAATGATAACAACAAAGGAAAAGATATCACCTTAGAGCAAAATAAACACAAGTAGAACTATATTAAAACAGGTAAATGAATTTAAATATTTGGGAACTTTATTAACCTCAGACGGAAGATGTACAAAAGATGTGATATGCATGATGGCTCAGGCAAAAGCAGCTTTAAAAAAAAGTGAGGAAGATACTATGCAATCCATTTTTCACAATAGAAACAAGAAAAAGAGTTCTTAAATGTTATATAGAGCCAGTCTTAACATATGGAAGTGACTCATGGACAATAGGACAACAGACAAGAAAATCACTGTAGTCTGTAGAAATGTTGTTTTACAGAAGAATGTTGAGAATACCATGGACAGCTAAGAAGAGTAATGAAAATGTTCTGAAAGAGGTAAAAGAAAAGAGAGCTAATTTCCAATATTAGGAAGAAACAATCATCATTTTTTGACTATGTAATAAGAAGAGGACAACTGGAATATATTGTAACAACTGGAAAAATTGAGGGACGAAGAGATAGAGGGAAGCAAAGAGATAAAATACCAGACAGCTTCAGATAATCGCTTGTCAGAAGGTCAACAACAGAAATGATAAATAATTGTGGAGATCGAAAGTTGTGGAGAGACATGATCACCTACGCCAGCAGGTCTGGTACTTGATGATGATGATAATGATGATGAGGACTTTTGCATTGAAATCCCCTAATATAATAGTTATATCTTGGTATTTACACTGTTCCATGGTCATCTCTAGCTCGTTGTAAAAAGTGTCAATGTCTTCTTCTTCGCTATTACTTGTTGGAGTATATGCTTGAATTATGTTGATATACATTGGTCTACCTCTCAATTTAACTAGCAAAAATATATCTTATACTAGCAAAAATCATTTCACTGTTTTGCTTCTTTTTCTATCTAAAATGTTGCCGACTCCTCTTTCGTGTGTGGTTTCCCCAGGGTAAATTATATTTCCACTGTCACGTTGAAATAATCCTGCTCTTTTCCATCTCATTTCACATAGTCCCAAGATGGTCAATTTCACTCTCTTCATTTCGTGGCTGATGTTTTCTAGTTTGCCAACCTGGAATGCTGATCTAATGTTCCAAGTTCCTTTTGCTAGTGTCTCTTTATTTTTTATCTTGCATACAGTAGCTACATGGCGATGGGGTGTCACCTGCGGCACATGACGTTCCCTACCGGACGAGGTGGCTGTGAAGTCCTTATTATCGTCATTAGCTGTATATATAATTTGTATTTTGGCATTATTATACTTGGAAATATATATATATATATATATATATATATATATATATATATATATATAATTTTTCTTACGAGTATAATAAGTTAGCTTCGATTCAAATAAACGAACGTGTTCTTGTTATACATATCTTTCCAAAGATTGTGTGTACAGAATTCCTATAACCAGTGAGTAAATATATGGAGGAGATAGTTTAGCAGAACTTTCGGTAAACAGACGTTCGCAAAGATCAAGATATGCCAAGAACGTACACTTACTATAGAATTGTTATAGAAGACACGGATCACTGCAGATACCGGAGAAGACTGTACTGTCGTATTATTGTATATCCATGATTATGCTATCTATAAAGAATATATATAGTTTGTGTACTCGTCGTGTATTGTTGATGTCTGCCTGTTGTCACGGTTTGTGTGCTCGTCGTGTATTATTGATGTATGCCAGTTGTCACGGTTTGTGTGCTCGTCGTGTATTATTGATGTATGCCAGTTGTCACGGTTTGTGTGCTCGCCGTGTATTATTGATGTATGCCAGTTGTCACGGTTTGTGTGCTCGTCGTGTATTGTTGATGTCTGCCAGTTGTCATGGTTTGTGTACTCGTCTATTGTTGATGTATATCAGCTGTGACGGTTTGTGTACTCATCGTGTATTGTTGATGTCTATCAGCTGTCACAGTTTGTGTACTCGTGTATTGTTGATGTCTGTCAGCTGTCACAGTTTGTGTACTCGTGTATTCTGTTCGTGTATTCTCGAGTTTTCTGTTTCTTTCCTTTCCTTCTGCCAGATATATATTATCTCCTAAGTGAATGCTATTTCTCCGTACTCACCTTCCTTTTAATTCAAGGTAGAAAGGTATTGTAATTAATTACTTCGGTATTTTAAAAGGTAAAAATGTACACTAAGTAAATATATCATGATAATCGCTGTATATTAACAGTAGATGATATACATTTACTTATTAGTATGATATTGTCCGACGATGTACTAAGTGATTGAACAAACAACTGTTATTGTTCTATATTATTAATAGATGCAATTTAAGTAACATCTGTGATACTGCAACATTCTGTATTAAATTACATACCGTGATAAAGCGATGCATATATTTCAGATCCACCGTGAGTACGCCATGAACGTTGATTGTTATACCTTGCTGTTCAACGCCCACAAGGATTCGTTGGAGACTAATAACCTCATCAGTTATGACTTGAAATTCGTGGGACAAAAGTAGGACTTTAATGTTGTAGATAAACTCGTGGACTAACTTAGCGTACATAGATTAAAATATAAAAATAATCATAAAAACATTCAGGAACATGAAATATCTTTTTTTTTAAATGTAAAGTTTTCACAGTTTGATTTATATCATTCGTGTTTATAATTGTATTTTAATTGTTAGTTTTACTATTTTATGTACAACACATACTTATATGGGAGCCCCAAAAATCATGTGCTGAAAGTCTGTAAAATATATGGTCACTAACACCATATTTCCCTATACGTCACTTGGCGTGACGGGGGTACTTTACTTTTTTTTTACATACTTATATGCGTTTGAAAACTGGAAAACAACAAGAGACATAGAAACAAAGTTGAATGCATTCGAAAATAGGTGTCTAAGGAAAATACTTGGTATAGCGTGGAACGAATTCTAAACAAAGAAGGAAATTAGAGAAATCGCCAATCAACCACTAATATCTTCAGTAATCAAGAAAAGACGATGGTCATATGTTGGACATGTGCTGAGAAGAGATAATAACCGAATAGCAAAGCAAGCCCTCATGTGGGAAACAACAAGTAAGAGGAAAAGAGGAAGACCCAGACAGACACTGAGAAGAACATTGATGAGAGAGGCAAGAGCAGCAGAAATCGGTTCCATCAATAAGACAAAGCTGCTTGTACAGAACAGAGATAAATGGCTAGATTTGATAAAGTATCTATAAAAGAATTGAAAACTGCTAGAATAAAAATTTAGATAAGAGAAGGAGTATCTTGGTCTACGCCCTATGGACCAGCTACTGCTAGAAAGGTCAATATATAAATAGATAGACATAGATATATATGCATAGCCGGAAATAGTCGCCTTTCACTAACATGCTGCAAAGCATAATATGGAATACTTTCAATTGTTCAATGTTATGCGCCTACGAACGAAGCTGATGATGAAGTTAAGGACGATTTTTATAACCAACTACAACCACTTATAAACAAAATACCCAAACACGATCTTTTAATTGTAATGGGAGACTTCAAGGCCAAAGTGGTAAAGACAACGCAGGAGTGGAACATGTAATTGGGAGAGAAGGGTGCAAGTCAGAATGGTGAAAGATATATGCATTAGGTTTATAGAAAGTTTAAATATCATCATCATCATCATCAAGTACCGGGCCTACTGGCGTAGGTGATCATGTCTCTCCACAACTTTCGATCTCGGCAGCTATTTATCGTTTCTGTTGTTGACCTTCTGCAAAGCCATTCTCTTAAGCTGTCTGTTATTTTTTCTCTTTGCTTCCCTCTATCTCTTCGTCCCTCAATTTTTCCGGTTGTTACAATATAATCAAGTTGTTCTCTTCTCATTATATATATGGCCCTTTTCGTCTTGTCAGACGGTCTAGTGGAGGCTATTGCGTATTTTTTTGAGGTATTGTTTTTGCCGAACAGCTTCTCTCGTGGCTAATTCTACCAATGTTTGACAAACACACGCGGTCACATAATGAACAGGTCAGGCTCGCTGGTCCACAGGGTTTACCATCCTTTTTCATGAGTCTCTTCTCTTCTAAGTCCTGTCTTAGAACAGTCTCAAATGTTGTTATAGCGTTCCTTATACGTGCTCTCCATGATGTGCGATCACTTGCCAGATGTTGCCAGTCGTTTTCACAGATGGCGAAGTCTTTCAGAGATTATTTGCAGATATCTCTATATCGTAGTTTAGGTCTGCCGATTTGTCGTTTTCCGTGTTTTAGCTCGCCATATAGTATTTGCCTAGGAATGCGTTTTTCTTCCATCCGTTGGACATGCCCCAGCCATCTTAGCCTTCGACTTCTGAGCATCGACATGTTTGTTAGGGTCTTAGCACGTTGCAGGACAGTTAAGTTGGTTATTTTGTCCTGCCATTTGATGTGCATTATTTTGCGGAGACATCGCATGTGGAAGACATTTAGTCTTTTTTCCTGGTTTGAGTATGTTGTCCAGGTTTCGGATCCATTTAGTAGTGTGCTAAGCACACAAGTTTGATATATTAAGAGTTTAGTCTTTTGAGTTAGTTTCGTGTTGTTCCATGCCCTTTTTGTGAGTTTGCCGAAGGTCGTAGCTGCCTTACCAATTCGACAGTTTATTTCTTCATCAAGAGAGATGGTTTGCGTAACTGTGGATCCAAGATATGTAAATTTCTGTACTGATTCTAGTGGGCAGTCTTTTAGAGTAATAGATATAGGTTTGAAGTCACCTTGATTTAGTATTACTGTCTTCTGAACATTAATTGACAGTGAAAAAAGGTCGCATGCTTTATCCAGGTTGTTGATCAGCGACTGTAGGGTGGCCTCACTATGAGCGACTAGGGCTGCATCGTCAGCAAATAAAAATTCTTTAAGTAGGGCAACATTTGTTTTGGTTTTTGCTCTTAGTCGTGCTAGGTTGAACAGTGAGCCATCTGGTCTAGTGCGAATGTAAATATCTCCTGAGCTGTTTTCGAAGGTGTAATTTAGGAGGGCAGCAAAAAAATTACCAAAAAGGGTGGGGGCGAGGACACATCCCTGTTTCACTCCTTTGTTGACTTTGAAATTCTCTGATGGACTCCCATCAAAATGGACTTGGCCATTCATGTCTTCATGGAAGGAAATTATCAGCCTAAGTAATTTAGGAGGGCAGCCTATGCCTTCTAACACCTTGTAGAGACCATCTCTGTTTACTGTGTCGAATGCCTTTGTGAGATCCACAAAGGCAATATAGAGCGGCATATTTTGTTCCCGACATTTTTCCTGCAGTTGTCTAAGAGTGAAGATCATATCTTCTCATTACATGGCCAACAAATGATGATTGTTTCCACCTAATTTTGGAAATTAGCTCTCTTTTTGCTTTGACCTCTCTCAGAACCTCTTCATTACTCTTCTTAGCTGTCCATTGTATTCTCAACATTCTTCTGTAAAACCACATTTCTACAGACTCCAGTGATTTTCTTGTCTGTTGTCCTATTGTCCATGACTCACATCCATATGTTAAGACTGGCTCTAAGTAACATTTAAGAACTCTTTTTCTTGTTTCTATTGTCAAAAATGGATTGCATAGTATTTTCCTCATTTTTTGGAAAGCTGCTTTTCCCTGAGCCATTCTGCATCTCACCTCTTTTGTACATCTTCCGTCTGAGGTTAACAACGTTCCCAAATATTTAAATTCATTTACTTGTTTTAATATTGTTCCACTTGTGTTTATTTTACACTGAGGTGTTGTCTTTTTCTTTGTTGTTACCATTAGCTCTGTCTTTTTGCTATTAAGACTGAGTCCTTTATTTTTGCTTTCATTCACTATAATGTCCAACATTTCGTGTAGCTCATTTTCACTCTTAGCGATTAATATTGTATCATCATCATACCTTAGATTATTTATATTACGACCTTCAATTGTTATTCCAGGCATGCCCCTTATGGATCTTAAATTAATCTCACTATAGATATTAAACAAATCTGGTGACAGCACACAACTTTGTTTAACACTCTGTTTTATTTGTTGAAACATTTCCAATTGGTTTCCAGTTCTTATGGTTTCCAATTTAAATATAGGTAAACATTATTTCCACACAAAGATATTCACAAAACAACATGGGTATCTCCTGATGATAAAACCTGAAATCAAATCGACCACCTGTGTATTAAACAACAATTCAGAACATCATTGATAGATGTACGAGCATACAGAGGTGCCGATATTAATAATGACCACGACCTGTGCATTGGGAAAATAAGATTAAAGTGTAAATTGCATGTAGAAGAAGATATCAACTACACATGAAATGGAAATTTTAAAACTGAAAGATGAAGCCATCAAGAAAAATGTTAACATAGAAGCTAAGTAATTGTTATGCACCACTACAAAGCAAAATACTAATGACAGCAGCAGAATCAATTGCACGAATTGAAGGAAATAGAAAAAAAGAATTATGGATTTCTGACACTACGTTGAAATACATCAGAGAAAGAAGAGAAGCGATGTGAGCCATGAACATTACAAAAACAGATCTTGGAAAGGTCCTGGCAAAAGCAACATATACAGAATTATACACCAAAATCAAAACTATTCGGAAATTAGAGGTAAAAGAACTTATGTAAACAACTTGGCAGAGAAAGCTGAGACAGCTGCAATTACAGCAGAAGTCGTTATACTGTACAACAGATGCTGACAACCACCTTTACATCAAGCGGAGCACAGTTTCTAAACAAATCCGGCTCAATGTGGTTCAGTGACAACCGAAAGCTCTGAAACAAAGATTCGTGGGGCTGAAAAATTCAAAGAAGTTCTTAATCGTCCACTACCCCACGATTTAATAAATTTTGTCTTAACCGTCTACTACCTCACGATTTAATAAATTTTGAAGCCTATCCACCAGCAGCAGAATTAGATATAAACCTATACGACTTCACCTTGCGCGAAATGGAGACTTCTTTAAAACTGATGGCCAACAACAAGGCTGTTCGCGAGGATAAGTTAACAGCTGAGATCCTCAAAGCAATTGACAGCCATAATTTAGTACACTTCCAGAAAATGTATAATATCATTTAGAAATCAGAGAAGGTGTCTCATAATTGGAAAAAACGAATCATTGTTAAGATTTCAAAAAGGGCAATATCGGAGATTGTAACAACTGGAAAGGCATGCTTATTTCTCTGTTGCCTCAAAGTTTGTCTGCAAAATCATCACAAATAAGTTAAAGGATTCAATAGATACAATAATGCGTGAAGAACAGCCTGGGTTTAGAAACAGAAGAAGTTGTCTTGAACACATTTTTACTGAAAGACTTATTTTGGAAGAGCACATTACAAGCAAATACAGGAGAGATGATTTTATCATCAGGACACCAGGAACCTGGAGCACAGCATAGTGAAGGGGTAACTATAAGTTTATCAAGGAATGTACAGAAGACACTGATAGAATGGGAAGCAGTAGGGCTAAGACTAATGAGAGCAAAATTTAAAACAACCAAAAACAAAATAAAATTACACATTATCCAATGCTATGCACCAAACAATGGTAAAAATGATTTAGTTAAAGATAATTTCTATAAACAGCTACAATGTCAGATGGATGCAAGGCGAGCTAAGGATTTTATAATCTTGATGGGAGATCTAAATGCTAAAGTAGGATCAGACAACAGAAGCTTCGAAGAGATTATGGGAAAACGTGGACTTGGAGATATAAACGAGAATGGAGAGATATTTGTGAATTTCTGTGCCCTTAACCAAGTGAGCCGGGGAGGAACAATATTCGAACATAAAAGAACACATAAAGCTACATGGGTGTCACCAGACCATAGAATAGAAAAAATCAAATTGATCACATGTGTATTAATAATAAGTTTAAGTCATCCTTACAGAACGTAAAAGTATATAGAGGGGCAGATGTAGCTTCAGATCATCATCTTCTGATAGCCAAAATTAAACTTAAACTAAAAAGATATACTACAACGAATAATGGTAGAAAGTATTTCAATGTAGGGTTTCTTAAAGAACAAAGGATAAACGATAAATTCGCAGTCACAATATCAAACAAATACCAATTCCTCCAACAACTAGAAAATACAATAAATGTAGAAGATCATTGGAAACAGGTACAGAAATACCTAACGACAGGGAAGAAGATTATATGATCAAACTACCAAAGAAAGGAAGTTTACAGGAGTGCACAAATTATAGGGGAATTATGATACTATCAATGCCAGGAAAAATATTCAGCAGAATCATTCTGGAAAGACTAAAAGAGGACATAGAGAAACATTTGAGAGATGAACAAGCAGGTTTTAGGAAGAACAGATCATGTGCTGATCAAATAACTACTCTACGCATACTAGTTGCACAAAGTTTAGAACTACAGTCCCAATTTTATATTGGGTACATAGATAACGAAAAGGCATTGGATAGTTTAGTTAGAGGAATGCTTTGGAAGTTGCTGAGTCATTACGGAATCACCATACAGTTTATTAACTTGATTAAAAAATGTATGATGGAATGAAATGTAGTGTAGTGCATGAAGGACAGTTTAAGGAAGTATTTGAAATAAGAACAGGAGTTTTTCTATTTAACGTGTACACAATAACGATCACAGAACAACAGCTGGATGGTAGGGGAAGGACTATGACTTTTGCTGATGATATTCTGGTATATCGACAGGGAAGAGAAGAAGTCAAATCGCCTCCACAATGCAAGACTAACTCGATCGCATCTCTTTGTGGTGTGGAGTATCAGGTGCATTGGTTAATCCAAATAAAGCATAAGTTTCATGGTTCTCACTTAACAATCATATCGTTAACACGGAAACACCAGTGGTACGAATGGGAGCTGATGAGGTGACCAGGGACAGAGTGATGACGTACCTCAGAGTTAATTTTTTTAGTAGCCTTTGTTTTCGAGACAACGTCCGCCATGTGATAACAAAATCCCTCAAAGGATTAGCAGACGTGAAGGTTATGTCAGCTGCCAACATCGAGCAGAGGCTACTTGCCCTTCTGTTCCAGGGACTACTCCTTGCACCAATCGAGTATGCCCTGGCCGTTCTTACAGTCAGTAAGACGCAAATTGACAAGCTGGAGAAAATACAGAATGAAGCTATGCGCATTATCGTGGGGTGTACAAGGACACTCCTTGTGTAGCAATTAGGTATCTTTTCGACTTTCCAACCATGGATGACAGAATCAAGATCTGGAGGGCACGAGCATACCTGAAGATTAGTACAGACACAGAGCATCCATTGCATCAAGAGCTCGAAACAGGGAAGAGTGTCATGCTAAAAGGAGGCAAATCATGGGTGGGTCGAGCAGAAGATGTCATCAAACAGGTCTGTGGGCTTACCAACACCAACGCTGACGAGGAGTGGATACCGGTTCCTACGTCATTCAAAGGGACATTCTTGTGTATTGTCACACTCGATAGGAAATGTAGGGAAGAAAACTCAGTCGTGGTCAGTGAGGAGGTCAACGGTCTCATCTGCGATAACACCGATGAGAAAGATGCAGTCATCTATACAGACGGTTCTGTAATACGACACCAAATAAGTGCATGGACATTTACAGCACTCTCGGCAGGCAAAATAGTCAAGGAAGACAGTGGTGCATGCGTTATGACCACGAGTAGCATAACGATGGAGGTGATGGCAGTGACCAAGGCATTCATCTGGCTAGAGTCACACGACTACACCCACGCCTGTATACTGAGTGATTCGATGAGAATGATACGAAAAGTGGAGGCGGGATGTGTACGTAGGTAATGGGTAGAGTCATTGCTGAAGTCAAAAATACGTAAGGTCGCCTTTGTCTACGTCCCAGAACATTCTGGAGTACAGGGAAATGAAAGAGAGGACAGGTTGGCTAGCTGCGCTATTGTTGAGGTCGGTCAACCAATGGATCGGGCGGACATCCTGAATGCCCTCCGGGAAGTTGGAAGGACACAGGACTTCGATAACCATGAGTCCACGTCACACCTTCGGATGAAAGAGATGGGACTTAAGATGGGCACAGCCAGAAACGAGAAACTTAGTGGGCGTGTAAGAAGACTTATCAACCAACACAGAACTGGAGTCGTCAGTTGCTGGACACTTCGAGACTTGCTCAAGAGGGGATCTGAGCACCTATTGGCATGCTCGTAGTGCAATGATGATGACCCGCTAATAACTCAATAACGCATAGGAGTAAGGCAGGGGTGCCTTTTGTTTCCATTTCTCTAATCCACTGGCCATAGATAGGATTATGAGAACAACTCAAAACAACAGAAATGGAATCCAGTGGTCACTGACCAAACAACTTAATGTTATAGACTTTGCTGATGGCATAGCTCTCCTATCACACAGCCATCAACAGATGCAGGATAAAATGAGCATATTTGATGACATATCACAACAGCTAGGACTGAAAATTAATAGAGATAAGACCAACATTATCAAAATTATTGCAGTTGGCAATAATCAAATAAAATTAGGAGAAATGCCTCTACTAGATGTACAATCGTACATATATATGTGCGGTAATATAGATAAAGACACAACAGGCCCTTTTTGGAATCCCCAGAGGAAAAAACAAAGAGGAAGACCATGAAATTCCTGGAGAAGACAGACATAAGCAGAGATGAAGATGATGGGGAAGACATGGAATGACATTAAAAGAATGATATGAGATAGAACGACATGGAAAGTGTTTCTTGAAGATCTATGCTCCACAGAGAACTGAACGGTAGAAGAAGACATTATAAGCAAATACTTTAATACGTTAACTTCATTGGCTTCAAAAAAACATTCTACAGCATTCATTGAGATTCTTTGTGGACAATTCTGAAACAATATGGTATACCATAAAAAAAATCATAATATTATCAAAGACATGTATGATGGCTACACATGTGCAGTTTGTACAGAAGAAGGACTGAGTGAATGTTTCCCTATAGAAACTGGTGTTAAACAAAGATGTATTTCATCGCCCTTGTTATTTGAAGTTGTCATGGACTTCATGCCTAAGAGATGAAATCAGAAATATAGAACTGAGAAATAAAGCACGAAATAAACACCCCCCCCCCCCCTTTTCACCGCCCACGATCTCACCCATCCCCCATATAATTTTCTAAAGAAAGAACATATACAATGGAGTGGTCACGTGATAAAGCTCGATATCGAAGGTTGGCTACCATGAGACGCCATTTCGCTCTGTCTCTTGTTTTGATGATGCAGGTTGTCATAGGCTGCCTTGTCCATCTTGCGATGCTACTCGTCTGTGTTAGTCTTGGTCTGCCTCCGTTACCCTGTATTTTCCCTTTCAATATTCCTTTTTGTAGTCTGTTGTGTCATTTAAAATAACCCAGAAATTTCATGTTAAACATACAATAAAACGGGGAATAACATCCCCTGATAACATAACAAGCCTTCAATAAATGCTGCGAGAACACAAGACTCAAGATCCGATAACAACAAATAGGTGGATTTTGGGAATATTAGAAACATTAGAAAACATAACAGCAGCAAAGGAAAACAGAAGAGCAAACGACCGCAAATCATATCTCCTATCGAAACTGAAAGACAAATGAAGAAAAAAGGAAGAAGAAAATACAATTGGAAGACACGAGGTGTAAGTAGTTAGTAATTACCACCTAGTGTCAGATAGTCTCCTCCATCTGTGACCAATTCGGGATCATGTAAAAGTCACATCCTCCTGATCAGTTCACGTATGCCTCAAACTAACTCTTTTGTGTACAGCAGAGCTCACCCAATGCATATTATATTTACCTTCTCTGTCACATTATATTTAATGCTGACATTTTTTTTTAAAATGTCAGGCACATAATATATTTACTGCTGGCATATTATCATATTAACATTACAGCTACAATCTCAAATAACATCATCCACTAATTTGATAAATTTTCTAACAGGTATCCTGTGCCAGGTGCCCCAAGCGATAAGGATCCTACGTGTCCGGCTAAGAATTAAGAAAATTAAGAGAACCCAGAGATTCCAGATTAATATTTCTCATTTACCTTTTTTGTCTTTGAACTTTCACATCTTTTAATGATAATTTAAGCAGGCTATTATTATTATTATTATTATTATTATTAGTATTATTATTCAGAAATGTCAACTAACTCATAATAATATATTTTATTTATTTAAAATACAAATGAAATAGTTTTTATTTTAATTCTCATAAAAGAGTGTTAACTGAAACAATAAAATTCTGCATTTCAAAATTCCTGAAAGATTCGGTTTTATAACATTTCTCTGTTATCTGATGTTTATAACAAGTGCTATGTTTATGCGTGGCCCGTCACGAAAGGGATTGAAGAATTGTAGCGATGTTTTATACCAGACATTTTTGTTAAAGGCAATTAAGGGGGATTAGAGATGAGACTAGCTATCCTATCATTATCATCATCATCATCATCATCCTGTGCCATATCGGTTGGCGAAGGCGATCACGTCCTTCCACAATCTTCTATCCACAGTGCATCGTGTCAGTTCTGTTGTTGACTGTTTTTCATGTCATGCAGTAAGCTATATAATATTTTCTCTCTTTGTTGTCCGCGATTTACTTCTATTTTGCCAGTTGTAATCAAGTATTCCAAATTTCCTATCTCATGATATGCCCGAAAAATGTTGATTGTTTCTTTGTCATGTTTATTAGGAGCTCCCTTTCTATGTTGGCTTCTTTGAGAATTTCCACGTTGGTCTTTTTAGCTGTCCAGGAAACTTTCAATATTTTTCTGAGAAATTCCATCTCTATCCTATACTGTGAAGAAAAGCGACAAAACCTCCACAAACATGGACAAGTCAAAGATAAGAAAAACAGTATATCCGGCATACAGGAAAGATAAGGGCTCTTTGTCTAAGAGATGTATGTCACAATTCAGAGAAAGCTGCCAGGTGTCTGCATCTCTGACTTACCTGTTGTCTATAAGGAAATCCTCCAGAATTGTCACCTGGAATGTACGTACTCTAAATGAGCAAGGAAATGATGTTCAAGTAGCAGCAGAAATGGCAAACTACAAAATAGATATTCTTGAAATGGGCGATGTTAGCAACAGAAAGGAAACAACTAAGCACTGGAGAAATGATTTTATCATCAGGGAACTAGGAACCTGGAACACAACATTAGTTGTGGTTAGTCATGATTTCCCGGAAATGTTTGAGTTTTAGAAAATAAAAACCTGCATTTTGTGGCATATTTTTGGTGTATGGTGAGATTGAGCAAAAGTAAAACAATGACAATAATAACAATGACACTTTATAGATGTAATTGAATAACAGAGGACAGAATCATTAAACAAAATTAATGCAGAATAATTTGATACTAAAATGAATGTCCAATATAACATTGAAAAAAATTAAAACTTTACTGTGGATATCATCATCATCATGTGCCATACCGGTTGGCCTAGGTGCTCATGTCCTTCCACATTCTTTTATCTACAGTGCATCGTATCAGTTCTATTGTTGACTGTTTTCCATGCCATGACACCATTCTATCCGGTATATTCTCTCTTTGTTGTCCGAGTTCTCTCTTTCCTTTCTTTTATTTTGCCAGTTGTAACCAAGTATTCCAACTTTCCTCTTCTCATGATGTGCCCGAAAAATATTGGTTGTTTTTTTCTGATATTTTAAGAACTCCCTTTTTGTGTTGGCTTCTTTGAGAACTTCCTCATTGGTTTTTTTTTTAGCTGCCCAGGGAACTTTCAACATTGTTCTGAGAAATCCCATCTCTGTGGCCTCTAATCGTCTTTTCATTTGTTTGTCTACTGTCCATGATTCGCTTTATTGGTTCTATACAGCACCGATACACTCTATTTCTCATGTCTATTGACATAGATTTGTTATATAAGATATTTTTCATTTTCTGAAATGCTATTATTTCGTGATTTATTCTACTTTTTATTTCTGTGGTGCATCTCTCATCTGATGTTATTATTGTGTCCAACTATTTCAAACGTTGCACTTGTTTCAGATTTGGCCTGTTTATTTTAATGATGCATGACGGTTATTATTGTTTCTTCGATATGAGCATTACATCTGTTTTCTTACTATTCAGACTGAGACCTTTCTTATTGCTTTCTTGTACTAGTATTTTACTAGTATGTCTATCAATTCTAGTAATTCAACTTGTTGTTCAACTTTTGGATATAATATCCAGAAAAGCTGACATAATGAAACATAATGATATTAATGATGTGCTTTTATTGTCATTATGTAAATTCAAAGAGAAATTTGCTTTACATTTGCTGCTGTAAATTTATCGATTTTTATTTAATTTAAATAAAAGAAAGTCAAAGTTAGAGAGTCTCTTCAAGCTGATGAATCTGTCTCCCATTTATGTGCGTATTTTGTCAATCATACTTTTCATCAGTCGTATCATTTCATTTTATGCTGTGAGTCCTACATTCTCTGCTATTTCTTCAAGCATTTTCTTCTTTCTTCCTCTGCTGTCTCTACCTTTACATCACAAATAACGCACACTTCTTTTGCTTCTTCAAAAGAATGCTTGCATATGGCATCCACTGTCTTCTAGGAAATAACCTTGTAAAACCTGAATATCTTGAGCAGTTTCATGGAAATTTCTGGTGCGGTCTTGATTCCTTTTCTGAACCCGGTCAATCGTGGCAAGTACAGTATTCCAGAACCAAAGAAAAAGCAACAACTCAAATGTTAAAATCCGATGTAACAACAGAATTACATCACGTCTTGTATCAGAATGTTCACGCTGATCATCTGAAATATTTTCCAATAGCTCCACCAAGTGGCGGTTTAACAGCATCTATTTTGCCACTCCAAATATTTTTTTACTCTAACGTCACAGATACACCAAGAGCAATATTTAATTTCTCCCATCGAAGAGATCACAGTGAAAAATAAACACAGATAGTTTGTACAGAATCGGATACACGTCACATCTGCTAGCTCATACATTACATCATGAACCCAAATAAATTAAATGTGTGGTTATCACAGTTAACAACTATAGATTTTGAGTTTAGTGCAGCTGGCCTGAGTTGGCCTCTTCATTTGTTGATTAGTGATACATTGGTGTAACGCTGTGATCGACAGTCTTCGGAAGCTAATTTCTCCTTCTCCAGTTCTCCCAATATTATGTCTTCATTACGTAACACTGTGATCTACAGTCATTGAAAGCTCATTTATCTTTCTCCAGTTGTCCCAATATTATGTCTTCATTACGTAACACTGTGATCTACAGTCATTGAAAGCTCATTTATCTTTCTCCAGTTGTCCCAATAGTATGTCTTCATTACGTAACACTGTGATCTACAGTCATTGAAAGCTCATTTATCTTTCTCCAGTTGTCCCAATATTATGTCTTCGTGACGTAACACTGTGATCTACAGTCATTGAAAGCTCATTTATCTTTCTCCAGTTGTCCCAATATTATGTCTTCGTGACGTAACACTGTGATCTACAGTCATTGAAAGCTCATTTATCCTTCTCCATTTGTCCCAATATTATGTCTCCAATACATGCTGCATCTTTTTTATGAGCTTGAATAAATCCTAAGAAAGACGAATTCCCAACTACAGTTTGTATCCACGAAGTTTATATCTACATATATAATGGTCTCTGACATTTGTTCTTGGTGAGCAGCATCAGGAGTTGAATTAAACATGATTCCATAGTAATTGGTTCTCAGAGTGAAGTGGAGGACGCAATTCAACACATGAAAAGAGGCAAAGCTCCAGGTCCCGACAATATAACAATCGAAGAGATAAATGCATTAGGCAAGCTGGGAGTACAAGTCATAACAAAACTACTAAATTACATACATAGCACTGGGCACATACCCCACTGATTGTGAAGACCATCGCACTATTAGTCTCATGAGCCATATGACGAAAATATTACTAAGAATCAACAAGAGACGCGCAAGGAACAAAATAAAACCAGAAATAAGTGAAGAGCAATACTGATTTGTGGAAGGAAAAGGAACCAATAATGCAATATACATTTTAAGAAAATTTATAGAAAGAGCTATGGAGTTAAAGTAAGATCTATAAATCTGCTTTACAGACTACACAAAATCATTTGATAAGTAAAGAATGTGGAAATAATCAATATGCTGGAGAAGTTAAACATTGATGACAAAGATCTGCCAATCATAGAAAAAAACGTCTACTGGCAACAAACAGCAGCTATACGAATTAACAACCAAACAGGACAATTCCAATATATAAAACAATGAGTCAGATAAGGCTGTGTTCTGTCGCCGGATTTGTTTTCACATTACAGCGATACTATTATAAGATTAATAGTAGACAAAAAATTAATTCAAGTCAACTGTCACAACATAAATAATTTACGATTTGCGGATGACGCAGTCTTAATATCAGAGACATAATGAATTACAGGAAATGAGAGATATGATAGTAAAAGAAAACAACAAGAATGCTTTCAGTCTGAATAGTATGAAAACACAAGTAATGGTTATATCAAAGAAACAATCATCACCATCATGCAGCATAAAAATAAACAGGACAAATCTGAAACAAGTACAACGTGTCAAATACTTGGGCACAATAATAACATCAGATGTAAGATGCACCACAGAAATAAAAAAAAGCACAATAGCTCAGGCCAAAATGGCATTTCAGAAAATGAAAAAAAATATCGTATGCAAAAAATGTTTGTAAATAGAAGTGAGAAAGAGAGATGGGATTTCTCAGAAGAATGTTGAAAGTTCCCTGGACAGCTAAAAAGACCAATGAGGAAGTTCTCAAAGAGTACCAACACGAAAAGGGAACTCATAAAAAACATCAGAAAGTAACGATCAACATTTTTCTGGTCCAACATGAGAAGATGAAAGTTGGAGTACTTGAATACAACTGACACAATAAAAGGAAAGAGATATCCAGGACGACAAGGAAAGAACATACTGGATAGCTTGGTGTCATGGCGTGGATACAGTCAACAACAGACCTGATACGATGCACTTTAGATATAAGTTTGTGGAAGGACATGGTCGCCTACGTCAACCGGTTTGGCACATGATGATGATAATGAATTGGCTCTCTGGATGTCATACACACGTTTATTTTCTAACTGTAGTTGCTTTATTTTACAATGACTGATTTCTTCCCTCTCTGAATACATTAATTGTTTACTTCCATTGTTATTTCCTTCTTGCAACAGTGTGATCCAGCTGTTTCCTGACAATTCACAAGTTTTTTTTTTTTTTTTCAAATATTAGGAATAAATTGCTTTGGTCTCTTATGAATATACTCACAGTTCTTGTAAACAGTGTTTGTGATACTAAACACTCTTCTGTAAACGTACATAACTTTGACCCGACCCATTCAATCTCTTGACTTGGATTACAATACGTCACTTCCTTACATTATCACATGTTGACTGGGCATTTGTTCTAACGGGGTTTCAATGATAATGATGTTTCAATGATGGTTCATCATAGCTACGTGCTTTCCCGCCATCTCATTGTATAGGAAGTAAAAAGTAAAGAGCCCCCGTCACGCCAATTGGCGTATATGGAATATGGTTTTAGTGACCATAGATTTTACAGACCTTCAGCACATGATTTTTGGGGTAAGTAAGTAGAAGTAAAGAGCCCCGTCACGCCAAGTGGCATATAAGGAATATGGTTTTAGTGACCATATATTTTACAGACCTTCAGCACATGATTTTTGGGGTAATGTGGTCGGTATTATGCCCAAGCCGCTTTACTTTCCCAGATAAAAATCCGGTACACACTTAAGGCTGGGTGAACCTGGAAGCCGTCGGTTGGGATCGAGCCCTACCTCTTGTCTTTACTAGTCCAGTTCACTAACCACTGAGCTATCGCGGCTCCCCGCTTAAGAGATTGACTAGGCAGAATGTCAACAACTGAAATAATAAATAACTGGTTTTTTTTTAAAACAAGTTGTCACTTCAGAATAATTTACAAATTATCACATATAAATGATTATACATTGATAGTAAATATTTTTTCAAGATACGCCTATGATCTTTTTCCACAAGAAAACGGAAACAACTAAACTACTTATTGAACGGCGCTTCTTGCAATTTACAGTTCAATTGGGAGCCGCGATAGCTCAGTGCTTAGTGAACTGGACTGCAAAGAATAATTGCACCACTTATCACGATTTGTAATTTAGTACACCGTGTCACAATACCCTACTAGTTACTTAAATGTCGGAGTAAAGGCATCAAGATGCACCTTGATGCATGTATGGTGATGTAAACATGCTTTTTTGCACATCTGTTCAGTGTGGACATCTACAGTTAGATATACAAATTGTATACGTATCCTGTACCCATATTTCAATATTTTTAGAACCCTTCCTTTTTATTTCTCACCAGAGTGCCTGTTGTGTGAGATGTGTGGTTGGTCACCCCGCCCACTTATTTTAGTTCTAGTCAGAAAATGACCGATCTCTTGACAGCAGGGAAGTGAACCTTTTATATGTCCTTTCTTGAGTATCTAGCATATTATCGCAATGCAGTTAGATTTGAGAGAACAACTGGAATTATTGTAACAACTGGAAAAACTGAGGGACGAAGAGAGAGGGAAGCAAAGAGAAAAAATAACAGACAGTTTAAGAGAATGGCTTGGCAGAAGCTCAACAACAGAAGTGATAAATAGCTGTCGAGATCGAAAGTTGTAGAGAGACATGATCATCTACGCCAGTAGGCCCGGTACTTGATGGCGATAATGAGTTAGATTTGTGTATATATCCTAATATTTTTACCAGTGCTTATCCCTCATTTTTATTCTCATGTTCCCAACTCCTAGAGTGACCCTCTTTTAATCTGTTGTTTATTCTTTATGTATGTATTACCTTGTTGTATTATGTAGTACGTAGTACGATGTATGACGTACTTTTGTCGTCACCTTTTGAGATCACCTTTGCGTGTGCCTGCTACTTACACTTGTGCAATTCTCTCCTTTCATTCTCTATTACATTATTATGTATTCTATTCTAATTTTCCTATTCATGTTCGACACTAGCTTATGTTGGACCGTTCCCTATCGAACGGCCCTCCCTACTCTATCTATTGCTGGCTTTCAACTAATTAAAGTTGGGCCGTTCCCCATCGAACGACCCTCCCTACTCTATCTATGGCTGTTGCCGGTTCCGCTACTTCTGTTAGACCAGTTCATTAATTGTCTGTTGATGCTGGCATTTGTTTTATACTCATCTGCTGATTGGACCTCTCTGCTTGTTCCTCCTTTTATCTCAAGCTGTCCTCTTGGGCTTGTATCACAACTGTTCTATACGTATAGGCTTCTACTGTCGTTCTTGCTTTACATGACTCTCAATTTCCCAACTGCTCTCTGCGGCTGCCGATTTCCAACTGAATTATAGTCTTCTTTCCTCTCCAACCGTCCAGCCAAACTACGTCATCCTAAATGTAAATCCTTAAAACAAACAGATACATTTTTAATTGTGTGTAAAATACATTTTTTGCATCCACAGAGTAGTTAAAATTGTAATAATATTGTATCTTGTTTGATGTTAAATATAGAAAAAGAGAATGTATGAAAGTGATAAAATATAGTAACAAACATAAGTATAATAATTATTGAGTAGTAGAGAAAATAGTAGGTAACACTGAGACGGAGATAAGCCGACATAAATGGCGGAAAGAGGAAATAGAGGAATAGGGACAATAAGTCAAGAGGAAAATATGCGTCAGACATTACATATAATATAAATCCATGAAACACTATCTTTTAGTTAATCTTTTCTTTCTTCTAGAAACACCCTTTGTCGGTTAATCTTTTCTTTCTCCTAGAAACACACTTTGTCAGTTCATATTTTCTTTCTCCTAGAAACACACTTTGTCAGTTAATAATTTTTTCTCCTAGAAACACACTTTGTCAGTTAATATTTTCTTTCTTCTAGAAACACACTTTGTCAGTTAATATTTTCTTTCTTCTAGAAACACTCTTTGTCAGTTAATATTTTCTTTCTCCTAGAAACACACTTTGTCATTTAATATTGTCTTTCTCACCTTAACTTTGTCTATTCTTGATTGCTGGTCCCTGGCCTCTGCTGGATCGTTATTCGAGATACCTATACGTTGCTCATGGTTCCTGGGTTGTCGTCGTGGCTCCTGGGCTGTTGTCGTGGCTACTGGGCTGTCGCTCATGGCACCTGGGCTGTTGTGGCTCCTTGGCTGTCGCTCGTGGCACCGGGCTGTTGTCGTGGCTCCTGGGCTGTCGCTCGTGGCACCTGGGCTGTTGTCGTGGCTCCTGGGCTGTCGCTCATATCAATTGGGCTGATGTCGTGGCTCCTGGGCTGTTGCTCGTGGTTCTTGGGATGTTGCTCGTGGCTCTTGTGATCACATTAGTCTTGTACTTCGGTTGCCCTCAGGTTATCAACAAGGTCACGGGTACCAATTGTGACCCTCATTAATCTGTTGTTTTTTCTTGTTGTATGTATTACCTTGTTGCATTATGTAGTACGTAGTGCGATGTATGACGTACCTTTGTCGCCACCTTTTGAGATCACCTTTGCGTGTGCCTGCTACTTACACTTGTGCGCGTATACACTCTCGTGACTTTATTGAGAGACTGAACTTGATGAGAGACTGAACTTTATGTGTTTGCCTTTCTTTCTCAACAGCTTATTCCGTTCGTCCCTTACGACCAACATGAGAGACTTTTCTGCGTGTTATACATAACAACAAGTAATAACACATCGATAACACATTGACCATTGATCGGCTGCCTTTGTTTCTTCTTCTCTCACATCTTCTGTCACGACAATTATTGTTTATCTATTCAATTTCTCTTCTTTCATTCTATATTATATTATTATTTATTCTATTATAATCGTCCTATTCATGTTCGACACTAATTTATGTTGGACCGTTCCCCATCGAACGGCCCTCCCTACTCTATCTATTGCTGTTCCCGGTTCCGTTACTTCTGTTAGACCAGTTCCTTAATTGTCTGTTGCTGCTGGCATTTGTTTTATACTCATCTGCTGATTGGACCTCTCTGCTTGTTCCTCCTTTTATCTCAATCTGTCCTCTTGGGCTTGTATCCCAACTGTTCTCTGTTTATAGGCTTCTACTATCGTGCTTGCTTTAAATAACTCTCAATTTTCCAACTGCTCTCTGCGGCTGCCGATCTCCAACTGAATTATATTCTCCTCTCCTTTCCAACCGTCTAGCCAAACTACGTCATCCTATTTTTCTACGTCATCTCTTTTCCACGTCACTTCTCTCTTTATGCGCATTGTATTGCACCAATTTTGCCTCTACCTCCTTTGGTGCGCAATTCTCTTCTACACTAGTAGATGGTCACAATCTGTCCCAGGTCTTGTTTTAACAGATGCTGTCATTCCCGAATCTTCTTTTTAACAGTTTGAAATAGATTTGATTATGTACCTTCTTGCTCGGGCATTGCCATGGGTATAGTCGTCGGGGAAGTTGTTTGAAGCAGAAGTCACAAACTATCATTCCTGGTATCTTTCTGTTTTCTTTCTGTTGTTTTCATTGCGTTTCCTAGGGCATGTCCTCCATTCACAATTTGCAGTTTAGTGTTCTCACATTTCACTTTAAATCCACTAAGGCGAGCGTTATTTCCTGGGATTTACAGAGTTCAATGACCATCACAGCTCGCAATAAAAGATGTTTTCTTCTGTGTTGTTACACATTTGTTCATAAGATTCAACACTATTGCTATACATTGGTGTATATATACCTTATAATTTTACTTGCAGATATAGATCTAGTATTCACCAAAATCATTGTACTGTTTTTCATCGTCTTCTGTCTAACATAATGACAACTCCTCTTTCGTGTGCTTTCCTCAGGAGTAAATCACATTTCCACTATCGGGTTGTAATAATCCTACTCCTTTCTTTTTCGCTACATATAGTCATATGATATTATATTTCATTCTCCTCATTTCTAAAATGATTCATTATTTTATTTCCTTGTTTCTAAGCACAAAACATAGAGCTATATGGGAAATAGTAAACAACAATCCTCATTTAGTACCGTCATTGTTTGACGAATAAGACTAGACATCATGTATCATCTGAACCATCCAATGGAGGTAACAATCGTTTAATCTGGAACGTGACTACTCGACACGATGTTTAGTGAGTTATATTTCTAACCAAAGAGATATCGCCTAAAGCATTTTGATAACCATTAACAAATAGTCATTGAAGTGGACTAAATATTGAGATGGCTGATGTGATTTTTATTTGCTAATATCTTCATATGTGCAGATGTTTTCAATTGCTGCTCGTGCTTATTTTCAAATCCATACCTTGTTTATTTCAGGATCATGCAATTTCCCAACTGTAATCTTTCAGAACACAAACAACGTTTCTTTCCTTGTGTTGCTTACACACACATATTATTTGTTCTATTGTAAGCATGTTTATTACTGAGACAAACAGCCTACACTAGGAACATAGTCAAACATTGAACAAAACAACCAACATTACAAGTATATGTCTAAATCAGACTTTTATTACTTCTCTAAATTTATATAATAGAACAGGAAACGAATTTAGATTTACAGTTTTTGAGGGGGATAAAAAAAAACAGAAAGATATTACATTTTAAAATAAAAATAACGTAATGTTACTGAAAAAAAAAACATTCAATAAACTGATTTGTGAACAAATGAAAGTATTGTAAGAGCATTAATGACGACAAACAATTAACAAAGAGAATTTATGTGCCGTAAATGATTGCCTGTTACAGTGTGTCTTTACAGGGACAAACGTAGTTTTTCGGAGCACCAATCAGCGGGTACCTGTTAGAAAAAAATAGAGAAATTATTTGTAATAGTCATTTGTTTTAAAGTGATAGACGTAATGATAGTCTCTTGTGTTGAGTGGGTCTAAACAATTAATATATTACTTATGTCATCCATGTACGATATCATACTGCTGTAAATATCAATTATTGAGTCATGATTATTTGTTATATATGTCATATTTTGGTGTATTTTGGTTTTAGGAATAGAAACAGAAAAATAAAAATGGATAACTGACATTGTCTTAGAAAAGAAATAGAAGAAAGGAGACAGGCGAAGAAAACTGCCAAATACAATAAAATAGATATTGAAATGTGCAAAATGTGCAAAAAGGCAAAATAATACTGGCTCAGCCAAAAATGTACAGAAATAGAAACTATGGAAAGCAAACAAGATTTAAGTGGAATACACAGAGAAATAAAGAGCATGACTAATAACAATTTTAAAAATCCACAGAAGGTGGATGCATTGCAGACAAAAAAGGAAAAATGCTAACAGACAATACAGATATAATAGGTAGATGGCAGTAATATATAACAGAACTATGTCATGATCAAAGGGACAAGAAACCATTCATAAAATGACACCAGGCTGTAAAATCTTAAAATCTGAGGTGGAAAAAGCTATGAAATCAATGAAACAGGGAAAAGCAGCAGTACCTGACAGCATACAGAAAGATATCATACAGGCACTAGAGGATTTTGGCATTGAAGTGATTACAGACATATACAACGACATATACCACCCAGGATACATACAAAATGAACTAAAAACATCAACTTTCATTGCATTGCCTCCTAAACGGATTGGTACAGTTGAATGCAGTGACTTTAGAACAATAAGCCCAATGAGCCATGTTACAAAAATCTTGCTAAAAGTTATACAAGGAAGGATTCAGAATAAAATCAATACTGAATTAGATGAGCAGCAATTTGGATTTAGGAAAAATAGTTGGACAAATGAGGTCATATTCTGCATGAGAACATTAATCGAAAAGTACACAGCAGTAAACAAAACAATATATGCCTGCTTCATACACTACAACAAAGCTTTTGATAGAGTACACCACAAACAACATATAGAATACCTAAAAGAGATACATCTAGATGACATGGATATACAACTAATATGTAATCTATACTGGGAGCAAACAGCAATAATAATATATAACAAATAGAACTCTACACCCATTGATATAAAAAAGAGGAGTAAGACAGTGATGCATCCTATCACCAAGCTTGTTCAATTTATACACTGAGCAAATGTTAAAAAAAGAAAAAAGAACATCACATAGATGACAGGCCTAAACATTAATGGAAAGATAATCAATAACCAATATGTTATCAATATATTAATGATACTGTACTACGAGCAGAAAATCCTAAAGATCTACAGCAGTTACATAATGTAATAAACATGACAAGCACAAAAATATGGACTATATATGAATATCAAAAAGACTAAAACTATGATCATAAACAAAGAAAATTCTCAAGACCTACAATTAAATATTAAAGTTGAAGGAAAACATCTGGAGACAGTTCAGAGCTACAACTACCTGGGACATACTATAACCAGTGATGGAAATTGTACAAGTGAAATAAACTAAAGAATAGGTATGGCAAAAAGTAATTTTGATGCCATGAAAAATATACTAATATTTAAAACAAATAACACAAGGGTTAAAACTAAGAGTAGCAAAATGTTACATCTTCTCAATATTCCTGTACGGTGCAGAAACATGGACATTATACAAGAAAACAGAACAGAAAATTGAAGCCTTTGAAGTGTGGATTTATAGAATAATAGGTAGAATTGGATGGAAAGGAAAGAAAACAAACGATGAAGTTTTAAAACAACTAAAAATTAAAAGAGAACTACTAAACACAATTCAAACAAGACAAATGAAATTTTTGGGGCATGTTAAAAGACATAACCGTCTAGTAAAAGTAACATCGGAACGGAAAATACAAGGTAAAACAGGCAGAGGCAGACCAAGTCTAACATGGAAGAGTAATATCAAAAGATGGACAAGTCAACCTATGACAATCTGCACCATCAAAACAAGAGATAGAGTGAAATGGCGCTCCATGTTAGCCAACCTTCGACGCGGAGACGGCACTCAATGATGATGAGGAGTTTGGTGTCAAGACACTGACTATAAAACGCAAGGAAAAATTTAAAAAATAGAAAAAAATGGTATGTTAGAAGTCTTACGTGATTAGTAGACGACACAGACCAAACGACGTTTCGGCCCAATAGGCCTTTCAGCAAAAAAAAAAAAAAAAAAACCCACACACGGATATATATGTAAAACAAATCCTACATAGCTAGCCAGTAACGAAACATCCAGAACAAAAATAAACGAAATGTGTTAAAGAAAATAAAAATGTCTTCCCTGTGTGTCAGACCGAGGTCAAAATGAAAAGGAAATGGTAACCTGAGTGTGGCTGTCGTGTATGTGCAGAAATGTGCGCAAATGCACAAAAAACCAGAGGAGTTCACACCGGGGTTAGTGTGCAAACAAAGGAGAAGGAATAGAACAGTAGACTAACAGGTGCTCAAAAGGCGGTAAGAGTGAGATGTCTGAGAGAGGGGTACAATAAAAACAAATGAGGGGTAAGGAGTACAGAAGAAAGGTATAGAGGAGAACACCGAAGTGTCTCACTATAAAACGTACCTGGGACCTTTTACACGTTTCATATAGTAACGAGAAGTTGATGACATTTCTTTAGCACCGCGGTGAGGCACAAAACGAAGGCCGTCGCAGTTCACCACCATGCTGTATGTAGGGTGACCCTGAAATACAAACACGATTACAATATTTTATATATTTAGTAGTGCATTTACTAGGCGTCATAGAGCTAGAATGGGATACTTTTACTAGATTTCTAGCTTTACTAAAGCACTTAGAACTGGGGTATTACAAAATATGTATTTATTTTATTAAACTAGCCAAACAGATTACATATAATGATAAAAAACGTGCTATTTCATAATGGATAGGCTTACTCTCTGTACGCCATCTCTACGCTGGATTTTTGTTGTCGAATTCTTCGGCAGTCGATTTACCTGATCACGAAGTCAACCTGCTTTAGTCGCCAGCGAATGAAAATTCTTGCTGTA